>JAPDDL010000703.1:0-83760 GCA_027422435.1 Schizopygopsis pylzovi
CCATTTCTAATAAGTACAAGAAATTAATTGTCAGTTCTTATATGGGACGTCCCATACTATATGCACACCTCATATAAAACCATTTTACTGCAGAATTTTGAGATATGGGACACTATTAAATGTGTAGGACTATAAAGACCCCGTTTCTAATAAATACAATAAATGAATTGTCAGTTACTATATGGGATGTCCCATACTATATGCACACCTCATATGAAACCATTTTACTGCAGCATTTTTGAGATATGGGACATTAATACATTTTGAGGACTTTAAAGACCCCATTTTTAATAAGTACAATAAATGAATTGTCAGTTACTATATGGGATGTCCCATACTATATGCACACCTCATATGAAACCATTTTACTGCAGCATTTTTGAGATATGGGACATTATTCAATTTTTAGGACTATAAAGACCCCATTTCTAATAAGTACAAGAAATGAATGGTCAGTTCTTATATGGTACGTTCCATACTATATGCACTCCTCGTATAAAACCATTTTACTGCAGCTTTTTCAAGATATGGGACATTATTCGATTTAGAGGGGTATAAAGACACCATTTCTAATAAGTACAAGAAATTATTGGTCAGTTCTTATATGGGACGTCCCATATAAATGGTGTCTTTATACCCCTCTAAATCGAATAATGTTCCATATCTCAAAAACTCTGCAGTAAAATGGTTTCATATGAGGTGTGCATATAGTATGGGACATCCCATATAGGAACTGACAATTAATTTCTTGTACTTATTAGAAATGGGGTCTTTATAGTCCTAAAAATTGAATAATGTCCCATATCTCAAAAATGCTGCAGTAAAATGGTTTTATATGAGGTGTGCTTATAGTATGGGGTGTCCAAAATAAGAACTGACCATTCATTTTGTGTACTTATTGTGTGTGCAAGGAGAATGTATGTGCGTGTAAGGAGAATGTATGTGCATGTAAGGAGAATGTATGTGCGTGTATGGAGAATGTATGTGCGTGTAAGGAGAATGTATGTGCGTGTAAGGAGAATGTATGTGCGTGTAAGGAGAATGTATGTGCGTGTAAGGAGAATGTATGTGCGTGTAAGGAGAATGTATGTGCATGTAAGGAGAATGTATGTGCGTGTATGGAGAATGTATGTGCGTGTAAGGAGAATGTATGTGCGTGTAAGGAGAATGTATGTGCGTGTAAGGAGAATGTATGTGCGTGTAAGGAGAATGTATGTGCGTGTAAGGAGAATGTATGTGCGTGTAAGGAGAATGTATGTGCGTGTAAGGAGAATGTATGTGCGTGTAAGGAGAATGTATGTGCGTGTAAGGAGAATGTATGTGCGTGTAAGGAGAATGTATGTATGTGTAAGGAGAATGTATGTGTGTGTGAAAGGAGAATATATGT
Organism: Schizopygopsis pylzovi; assembly: GCA_027422435.1. NCBI lineage: Eukaryota > Metazoa > Chordata > Actinopteri > Cypriniformes > Cyprinidae > Schizopygopsis > Schizopygopsis pylzovi. The sequence continues at coordinate 1,388 of JAPDDL010000703.1, forward strand.
ATGTGAATGGAGAATGTATGTGTGTGAGAGTGCCAGAATGAATTATGGCTTGAACGGCCCCTCATACAGATCAGGCGCGATCAGGGTCACCGGGACAGATCCTGATCAGCATGGCTGAGGCAGATAAGGTGGCCGCTGGAGCACTTCAGCAAGCTATTGGGGTTTTAAGAAATATTTTTTCATCTCCTGAAACGGTTAAATCTTTGGCCTCGTCCCTTGAGCGACCTACAGGCTCATCTGACCGCGGTCAAGCCAGCCGCAGTTCAGAAAAACACGGTCAAGCCAGCCGCGATTGAAATTTTACTACATACTACATGCACTCCTCATATGAAACCATTTTACTGCAGCGTTTTCAAGATATGGGACATTATTCGATTTAGAGGGGTACAAAGACCCCATTTCTAATAAGTACAAGAAATGAATGGTCAGTTCTTATATGGGACGTCCCATACTATATGCACACCTCATATAAAACCATTTTACTGCAGAATTTTGAGATATGGGACATTAATACATTTTGAGGACTTTAAAGACCCCATTTTTAATAAGTACAAGAAATGAATGGTCAGTTCTTATATGGGACGTCCCATACTATATGCACACCTCATATGAAACCATTTTACTGCAGCGTTTTCAAGATATGGGACATTATTCGATTTAGAGGGGTATAAAGACACCATTTCTAATAAGTATAAGAAATGAATTGTCAGTTCTTATATGGGACGTCCCATACTATATGCACACCTCATATAAAACCATTTTACTGCTGAATTTTTGAGATATGGGACAGTAATACATTTTAGAGAGCTATAAAGACCTCATTTCTAATAAGTACACAAAATGAATGGTCAGTTCTTATTTTGGACACCCCATACATTAAGCACACCTCATATAAAACCATTTTACTGCAGCGTTTTTGAGATTTTTGAGATATGGGACATTATTAAAATTTTAGGACTATAAAGACCCCATTTCTAATAAGTACAAGAAATGAATTGTCAGTTCCTTTATGGGATGTCCCATACTATATGCACACCTCATATTAAAACATTTTACTGGGTCTTTATGAAAATAAAAAGCTACAAAATGCTGTAGTAAAATATTTTCTTATAAGGTGTACATATAGTATGGGACGTCCCATATAAGAACTGACCATTCATTTCTTGTACTTATTAGAAATGGGGTCTTTGTACCCCTCTAAATCGAATAATGTCCCATATCTTGAAAACGCTGCAGTAAAATGGTTTCATATGAGGAGTGCATGTAGTATGTAGTAAAATTTCAATCGCGGCTGGCTTGACCGTGTTTTTCTGAACTGCGGCTGGCTTGACCGCGGTCAGATGAGTATTTCTTAAAACCCCAATAGCTTGCTGAAGTGCTCCAGCGGCCACCTTATCTGCCTCAGCCATGCTGATCAGGATCTGTCCCGGTGACCCTGATCGCGCCTGATCTGCCTTCCGTTTCCACTATACGCCTTCCGTTTCCACTATACTCTCTCTCACACATACATACATTCTTCTCTTACATACATATATTTTCTTAAGACATACATACATTCTATATATAAGTATGTGTGTGTAAGGAGAATGTATGTGCGTGCAAGGAGAATGTATGTGTGTGTAAGGAGAATGTATGTGCGTGCAAGGAGAATGTATGTGCGTGTAAGGATAATGTATGTGTGTGCAAGGAGAATGTATGTGCGTGTAAGGAGAATGTATGTGCGTGTAAGGAGAATGTATGTGCGTGCAAGGAGAATGTATGTGTGTGTGTAAGGAGAATGTATGTGTGTGCAAGGAGAATGTATGTGCGTGCAAGGAGAATGTATGTGCGTGTAAGGAGAATGTATGTGCGTGTAAGGAGAATGTATGTGCGTGTAAGGAGAATGTATGTGCGTGTAAGGAGAATGTATGTGTGTGTGAAAGGAGAATGTATGTGTGTGTAAGGAGAATGTATGTGTGTGTAAGGAGAATGTATGTGTGTGTGAAAGGAGAATGTATGTGTGTGTAAGGAGAATGTATGTGTGTGTAAGGAGAATGTATGTGTGTGTAAGGAGAATGTATGTGTGTGTGAAAGGAGAATGTATGTGTGTGTAAGGAGAATGCATGTGTGTGTGAAAGGAGAATGTATGTGTGTGTAAGGAGAATGTATGTGTGTGTGAAAGGAGAATGTATGTATGTGTAAGGAGAATGTATGTGTGTGTGAAAGGAGAATGTATGTATGTGTAAGGAGAATGTATGTGTGTGTGAGTGCAAAAATATATGTATGTGAATGGAGAATGTATGTGTGTGAGAGTGCCAGAATGAATTATGGCTTGAACGGCCCCTCATAGCCCCTCATAGATCTGCCTTCCGTTTCCACTATACGCCTTCCATTTCCACTATACTCTCTCTCACACATACATACATTCTTCTCTTACATACATATATTTTCTTAAGACATACATACATTCAATATATATGTATGTGTGTGTGAAAGGAGAATGTATGTGTGTGTAAGGAGAATGTATGTGCGTGTAAGGAGAATGTATGTGTGTGTGAAAGGAGAATGTATGTGTGTGTAAGGAGAATGTATGTGTGTGTGAAAGGAGAATGTATGTGTGTGTGAAAGGAGAATGTATGTGTGTGTGAAAGGAGAATGTATGTGTGTGTAAGGAGAATGTATGTGTGTGTGAAAGGAGAATGTATGTGTGTGTTCACGAGTTCACCCTTACATTTAATCTGATAGCAGTAGTAGGCATATTTGGCTTGCTGTCCTGGGGGAGGGCTCCGAGCCCGGAACATGGCCCGAACCCAGAGAACTCCCCCGTCCCTGATGAGGGATGAAATAGATTAGGGGTGAGGAGTTGGGGTGGAGGAGGGATGCTGGAAAACTGTCACTGGACAGAGGTAGGCAGGCTGTATCTATTTATACATGTACGCGTTGTGCTCATTAGGATGGTTAGCTAAACGAGTTGCACCTGTGCCAAATCGGTTGATTATCTGATCGTGCTCCTCCCGAACCTTGTTAATAAAACATCATTAAGGAGAATGTATGTGTGTGTAAGGAGAATGTATGTGTGTGTGTAAGGAGAATGTATGTGTGTGTGTAAGGAGAATGTATGTGTGTGTGTAAGGAGAATGTATGTGTGTGTGTAAGGAGAATGTATGTGTGTGTGTAAGGAGAATGTATGTGTGTGAAAGGAGAATGTATGTGTGTGTAAGGAGAATGTATGTGTGTGTGAAAGGAGAATGTATGTGTGTGTAAGGAGAATGCATGTGTGTGTGAAAGGAGAATGTATGTGTGTGTAAGGAGAATGTATGTGTGTGTGAAAGGAGAATGTATGTGTGTGTAAGGAGAATGTATGTGTGTGTGTAAGGAGAAGGTATGTGTGTGTAAGGAGAATGTATGTGTGTGTGTAAGGAGAATGTATGTGTGTGTGAAAGGAGAATGTATGTGTGTGTGTAAGGAGAATGTATGTGTGTGTGAAAGGAGAATGTATATGTGTGTAAGGAGAATGTATGTGTGTGAAAGGAGAATGTATGTGTGTGTAAGGAGAATGTATGTGTGTGTGAAAGGAGAATGTATGTGTGTGTAAGGAGAATGTATGTGTGTGTGTAAGGAGAATGTATGTGTGTGTAAGGAGAATGTATGTGCGTGTAAGGAGAATGTATGTGTGTGTAAGGAGAATGTATGTGTGTGTGAAAGGAGAATGTGTGTGTGAAAGGAGAATGTATGTGTGTGTAAGGAGAATGTATGTGCGTGTAAGGAGAATGTATGTGTGTGTGAAAGGAGAATGTATGTGTGTGTAAGGAGAATGTATGTGTGTGTAAGGAGAATGTGTGTGTGTAAGGAGAATGTATGTGTGTGTGAAAGGAGAATGTATGTGTGTGTAAGGAGAATGTATGTGTGTGTAAGGAGAATGCATGTGTGTGTGAAAGGAGAATGTATGTGTGTGTAAGGAGAATGTATGTGTGTGTAAGAAGAAGGTATGTGTGTGTAAGGAGAATGTATGTGTGTGTGAAAGGAGAATGTATGTGTGTGTAAGGAGAATGTATGTGTGTGTAAGAAGAAGGTATGTGTGTGTAAGGAGAATGTATGTGTGTGAGAGTGCCAGAATGAATTATGGCTTGAACGGCCCTTCATATGTATATGTATTTGTTTCTTTTTTTTTATCGGTTCACCTCCAATAGTGGAAATAATTGAATAATACTAATATTGTTTTTGTTCTAGACAGTGGTTTTCATTTACTAACTGTGCATAGAGAACACATTTGTGCATTTTTACACAAAATACATGTCATTATTTACCTCACAACAGTGTTATCTCTTTTCGCAGTAATAAAGTAAAGTAAATAAATAAAATAGCCAAAACATTTGTTCACGATTACATTTGTCCTAGGTTAAGGAAGAAATGTAGAAGAAAATCACATAATATAAAAATCAATCTCCTATGTACTTTCTTAAGTATCTTTCTTATACTGTACATAACCCAAATGGGGTTGAAAATGAATGGGTACTTGGGGCAAAAAATGGCACTAAATTAAACAAAAATTCACCCCAAATTCACGATTTAATTTAGATCTGCTGATGTTACATCAGATTATCTTTTTAGGTATGTTGCATGCTTGTCATGTGACACACAGCAGCCACGATAGCACTGTTTAACTGAAATAGGCTTATGTGTTTTTTTTTTTATTATTATTAAAAAACATTCCAAACGTGTTAACTATATCAGGAAACATCTCTATTCTAAAATATGTGTAGGTAAATGCGTTTTGCACCAGATTATGTTATTTGATCAATAAATGATGATAGGCAAAGTAGACTAATAGTGTATGTATTAACTACACATAAAAACCCGACTTTTTACTTAAGTACCAGATATGGGTGTCTTGCCATAAAATATTTTTAATACAAATATATATTTTAATACAACTGACTTTGTATTTAATGTGAATTTAATAACAAATATTGTAAGTTACTAATTATAACACTTTCATTTTACAGAGAACAAAGAACATTTTAATTCAGTCTAGCAGGCTCTCTCAAAGACTCCCATTAAAATCACTGAAGCTGTTTACACTGTGAAATGAATATCTTACACATAGTTGTTTCTGATGAGAGAATTCGCCAGATAATTCAGTCAGCGAGAAGTGAACAGAACGCCGTGTTTCAGCGATGACTCAACTGAACGTCTCTGATTGGCCGTTGCATTCATAAGATCAACAGAATCGTGTGTGATTGGTTATAATGCAGCGCTGTACAAATGCGTCTGTCTCAGTGCCAGCGAATGCAGATTTGAATTTAGCAGCTGACGCTGTACCGCACTAATCACACCGATGTGATTGTATCAAATATAATAAAAATATTATTTGGCAGTATTTTGTCTTTTGAAAGCTGCATTCAAAATCCACTTGGCTCAGAAATCTGAATTTGAATGGGCGTCATGGCGCCTCTGGTTTCCCAGGTCATTATCTTCAGGGGTTTTGGTCCTTTTGCTGTTGTAGGCCGTAAGGAAATAATCTGATGAAGTGATATGAAACTGTTATGCAGTCAAGACCTGCCTGGAACTACTTTAGCTGCGCTGTTATTCAAAATAATCAACACATCTGTAGCCAATCAGAATCACGCATTCATTTTTTTCTAATCAACTCTTACATTAATTGTGATTGTGCACTGGACGAATGGATGAATTCGAACCACAATGTTACTTTTAATTCATGTTTTTATTTTCTAGACTTTCAGACTGCAGTATCACTGAAGAAGGTTATAAAGCTCTGGCTTCAGCTCTGAGATCAAACCCTTCACACCTGATAGAGCTGGATCTCACAGGAAATGATCCTGGACCATCAGGAGTGAAGGAGCTCAGTGATTTACTACAGGATCCAAACTATTCACTGAAGACACTGAGGTGAGTGTCCTTAAGTGCAATAAATGTAAGATTTTAGCTGAAATGCAATTAAACCATCAAACCATTTTTTATCTCTGTGCAACATTTACAAGTACCTACATCTACATTAATTGACCATATCTTACCTTTGAATTCAATTCCTTTTTTATTAATTAAGAACTATGATTTGTGAAAGAATTGGAATAATTTAATAAATTAATTATTTATTTTGCAATGATTTGAGTTTAGCGGTTATTTTGGATTATACTTGTACAATTTAATTACGAGCTTTTATATAAAAAAGAGGCAGATTTCCACAAAACTGTCTTTTATGTTGCATTTGTGGTGTGAAAAGCTTACCAAGTGTATCTAGATGATCTTCATTGTCTCCTGACCTTCATCTCGTTGTAGAAGGCAGCTCTGCAGAGTACGGTTGTGTAATGTCAATGTACTTCTCCTGTCTCCAGGTTTTTGGGTCCTGCTGCAGATGAAGCCTGTCAGTATGTGACTGGAATTGTGGGTAAAAACCCGTTACTCCTGAGAGAGCTGAATCTGAGTGAACGTGAACTAGGAGACACACGAGTGAATCAGATCACTGCTCTACTGCAGGATAAACACTGTACACTCAACACACTGATGTGAGTACTGTGTTTATTTATTGTTTCACATTTAAAGTATCTTGAAGAGATGAGAGAAACTGCACAGTGACCAAAAGACAATAATAAAGTACTTTCTAAATTCTCTCTCTCCTGTTTAATATTTTAGTCTGCGTAAGTGTGGTATAACAGAAGAAAGCTGTTCAGCTCTCGCTACAGTCCTGAGATCAAACTCCAGTCTGAAAGAACTTGACATGAGCAACAATAATCTGCAGGATTCAGGAGTGAAGAAACTCCAGAACGGATTAGAAAATACAAACTGCACACTGCAGAAACTCAGGTGAGTTTAATTATAACTCACAATTATAACTTTTTTTTCATAATACACTTTATATTTTAACAGTAATACATTTATTTTTAATTCTATAAATCACATAATACATTTTGATTATTATAAAACTTTTTTTCCAAATAGACTTTTAGACTGCAGTATAACTGAAGAAGGATATAAAGCTCTGGCTTCAGCTCTGAGATCAAACCCTTCACACCTGATAGAGCTGGATCTCACAGGAAATGATCCTGGACCATCAGGAGTGAAGCAGCTCAATGATCTACTACAGGATCCAAACTGTCAACTGAAGACACTGAGGTGAGACATGATGAAATAATACAAAATAAACGACATGCAGGCTAAATATTCATATATAATATTATTTCAGAAATAAAATAAGCTTTGATTTGTTGCATTTGAGGTACTGTGTTGTTGGTGACAAATTGTTGTGGTATAAACTCTAGTACTGTTTAAATAGACATTATGAGCCACTAGATGTGCTGATACTCAGTAGTTACTAGTTCTAAGTCTCCAGGTCTTCACAAACATGTGGCAGCTCTTGACATTTGCACTTTTTCTGTTTTTTGACATCACTGTTTTTGACATTTGGAAGTCAAAAAATAATATTTTTTTTATGTTTAAAGTAAAACAGTAAATAGAGCTTGTCATTAGGAACAATAATGAATTATGTTTTATCAACATGTTTTGTAAGGGAGTATACATTTATTTCAGAATTAAAATTAATCCTGCTTTACCTTCTGCAGGTTTTTGAGAAGTCCTGCTGCAGAAGAAGCCTGTAAATATCTGACTGAAGTTCTTCACATTAAAAACCCGTTACTCCTGAGAGAGCTGAATCTGAGTGAACATGAACTAGGAGACACACGAGTGAATCAGATCGCTGCTCTACTGCAGGATAAACACTGTAAACTCAACACACTGATGTGAGTATCTTACATCATTTAACATGTACTTAATAATACTATTTTCTCATTTGTTTGAGCCAGAGGCATCACTATGTGAAGTATTAAAATTAAACAAGCCATTAAAAGCAAATAATTGTCAAAAAAATGACTATTAGCTTTAATCAGTAGGCCAAGTCACTATGATCATGGGTCATTATTAATGATTTCAGTTACTGTAGAGGGAGAGCAATGTTTTTATTTCCAGAACTTACAAACTCCTCAAAACAAAAATGCAACATTTCAACAATTTAGTGCTTGTTTTATTTATTTTTTTAATTGCAGCCAGCACACATACAGGACTACTTTAATGAATAAACATTTGATCAGATTAATCTTTAATGATCGTTGTTTGTTTATGTTAGTTCACAATGCATAATATTGTTTTATTTAAAAAATGCTGTAGAAGTATTGTTCATCATTAGTTTATTTTAACTAATATAGTTAACCAAGGAAACCTTAGTATATGTAGTTGAGAACAGCAGAACTAAACCTATTTCCCCCGTTGAGTGAAAGGTGTCATTGACATAGAAGAACCGGTCTTAAAATGGACGTGAAACGAATGCATCTGGAATAGAAGTAACGCTTTATAACATAAATGCTGATCGAGAGAATTTCAAGTGTGACTTTCAAACGACAAATTACAGTCACGCAAAATATCCAAATCCTACAAAACCTTTACTGATCTTCATAGATGTGTGTCATTGATCTTTTTCTTTCTATCTTCAGTCTGTGTGGATGCAGTATTACAGAGAAACAGTGTCTCATCCTGACTTCAGCTCTGTGTTCAAACCTTTCACACCTGAGAGAACTGGACCTGAGCGGAAATAAAATAAAAAACAAAGGAGTGAAGCATGTATCTGAAACACTGAGGAATGTACGCTGTAAACTGAAGAGATTGAGGTCAGTAACATTCACATACAAGAATCAAAATGCTTAAAATCACTTCAACAGTTTTTAAACAACTGCACTTTAGTCTGTATATTGTAAATAGCCTGAGTATTGTGTGATCTGGTGAAGTCAAGATGATTTCTCTTCTATGTCTTTACAGAATGTTTTATTTTCTGCTTCTCTTTTCCCCAATATAGGTTAAGAGGCTGTGATATGACAGATGAAGGTTGTTCTGATCTGATGTCAGCTCTGAAATCAGACCTATCACACCTGAAAGAACTGGACCTGAGCGGGAATAAACTTGGAGACTCTGGAGTGAAAAACCTCAGTGATCTACTGAAGAACCCACAATGCAAACTGGAAATACTAGCGTTAGTATCATTATACTCTACAGCAATTACAGTGTGATTAAAAGTCATTGATTAGTTAAACAGGCCCAGTTTACAGTATTTAAACTGCAGCACTGCATCTGTACAGCAACTGTATTTCTCTATTGGTCACATTTAATAATAGGTGTCTAACTAAATTATTGGGTTTAATTTAAAGTATTTGATTAACTGTACTGGTTGCGCACATGTTCTGCAGAAATATTATGAGATTCACATTTGCTGCAACAATGAACGAGAGACAAAATAAAATAAATGTATGTCTCTAGTTAAAAAAAATGAATGAAAAGAAAACAACACAACAGCTTCTGGCATTTGGAACTTAAAAACAAAAAAACAGTTCAACTACAGCAACTAAAGACTATATGGAGGATTATATACCTACTGTTCCTCTTTTATAAGATGCCATCAAGGATCTGAACCATTGTCTTTCTCTTTCTGTCTTCAGTCTGTGTAAATGCAGTATTAAAGAGAAGCAGTGTGTCTCCCTGACTTCAGCTCTGAAATCAAACCCATCACACCTGAGAGAACTGGACCTGAGTGGAAATCAACTAAGAAACGCTGGAGTTGAAAACCTTTGTGTTCTGCTGAGCAGTTCACAATGCAAGCTGGAGAAACTACAGTTAGTGTCATCATTACTCTGTGCAGCAATTACAGTGTGATTTAAATATACTTAAGACAACAGGGCACAAGTTACAAAATGAATTTTGGATGGAGTGGATGGACGGATGAATTAGTATTTCTGTCAGCAGAAAGATTTATATGCTGAAATCTGACAAAACTTTGCTGCAAAATGAGACCGAAGTGAGCGGAGATAAACTTGCATGACAATAGATTATTCTGACCGAGTTAAATGGTTTCTTTAACACTGATGGTGCTTTTCACTAAATCTAAAAGTGGTCATGAAATGCATGTTTCTGGAGGTTTGCTTATGAAGTTAGCCAAGGTTTTTTTCCCAAAAGTTTTTAAATGTTTGTAAAATTGATAATTTTCTCTCCTAATTTTAACTTTGTCAAAAACATGATTTCAGAAACCCAAGTAGGCGTCCACTACTGTGATTTATAATAGCTACAGTAACAAACTACACCAGCATGCAGTATATTTAGCTTGACTTCGCTTTCTTCACTTAATATACTTATATTCCATTAAAAAGTGAAAGAAGAGTAAACTACAATTAATTGATTTAAGTTGAGATTTGTTTCACATTATGAATGTGAAAATAGTCATTTGAACTGTTTCAATCAGTTCTACATTTGTAATTCACAAAATCAGCATATATTTTGACTGAGTTATGATTGTCTAATCTGGGGTTGAATCTAGTATCCTCAAATCCTGGCAAGGAATTGGTTTATAGTTCTATAATATATTTTCCATGCTTCTGCTGGTGTATTAGTGTGATGTATGATATTTAGTCATGATGCATTTAACTCACACAAACTTAACATGGATCTGATTCATTATCTTTCTCTTTCTGTCTTCAGTCTGTGTGGATGCAGTATTACAGTGAAACAGTGTCTCCTCCTGTCTTCAGCTCTGTGTTCAAACCTTTCACACCTGAGAGAACTGGACCTCAGTGGGAATAAAATAGAAAACAGAGGAGTGAAGATCCTGTGTGACGTACTGAAGAATTCACGCTGTAAACTGGAGAGATTGAGGTCAGTGACAAAGAAAATGCTTAAAATCATTTCAACATTGCAATTTAACTCTAACACTTTCACTCAATATCTTTCACATTATATTTGTGGAAAATAATCCCTGGTGTGTTTTATGAACTGATGAAAGCAGGGTCTGTTATAAACACCTGCCGGGTACCAAACACAAGTCAAATTTGGCCATTTAATTTCATAGTGTCACAGATGACTATGGCAGGTGATAATTTCATTACTAATTAGCTTTAAAAGTGTAGTGTGGCACAAAGAACCTCAGTTCATAAGTCATAAATGTGTAACTACAAGATACTTTTTTTTTTTAATGGCTGAGGCCGCAGAGTGAACAACAGCGAGTTAATGGTCTGAGTGAAGCTGCCCAAAGTACATGCGCCTCAAACCAGACAGAGTGTGAGCAAATAGTCCAGATAAGGTACAAACAGAGTCCGAACGGTGAGACAAGGGTAAATCCAGGAAACACAGACTAGAAAACAAGAAACAGGTTCCGTATCGCAGCTAAAACTAGGAGAGTGCTATACACAGAACAATACTGGAACTAAACAGAAACACAGAATGGCTTGGTAAGACAGTTAACACTAGGAGAGCGCTATACACAGAACAATACTGGAACTAAACAGAAACACAGAATGGCTTGGTAAGACAGTTAACACTAGGAGAGCGCTATACGCAGAACAATACTTGAACTAAACAGAAACACAGAATGGCTTGGTAAGACAGTTAACACTAGGAGAGTGCTATACGCAGAACAATACTGGAACTAAACAGAAACACAGAATGGCTTGGTAAGACAGTTAACACTAGGAGAGCGCTATACACAGAACAATACTGGAACTAAACAGAAACACAGAATGGCTTGGTAAGACAGTTAACACTAGGAGAGCGCTATACACAGAACAATACTGGAACTAAACAGAAACACAGAATGGCTTGGTAAGACAGTTAACACTAGGAGAGAGCTATACGCAGAACAATACTTGAACTAAACAGAAACACAGAATGGCTTGGTAAGACAGTTAACACTAGGAGAGCGCTATACACAGAACAATACTGGAACTAAACAGAAACACAGAATGGCTTGGTAAGACAGTTAACACTAGGAGAGCGCTATACACAGAACAATACTGGAACTAAACAGAAACACAGAATGGCTTGGTAAGAGAGTTAACACTAGGAGAGTGCTATACACAGAACAATACTAGAACTAAACAGAAACAGAATGGCTTGGTAAGACAGTTAACACTAGGAGGGTTAACAATACTTGAGCCAATACTCTGAGCCGGAGGAAGAGGACGTCCATGGTTTATGTAGTGTGTGATTGTGTGATAATTCTCAGGTGTGAGTGTGTGATTGAGACAGGTGTGTGTACTTAGTGCAATGAATGATGGGAAATGCAGTCCAGGGTAATATATGACAGTCTGTGTGGTGTGAGAGTTGATTTGATGGAAGAGTGACCTCTGGCGGCGAGCGAATGAAAGTCAATGGATCGGTTTCATGACAATTAATAAGTTACAGAAGAGTGAATGTGTTCCTGCAGAATCTTCTATCTCTGACACTTCACTTATTTTTCTTTATTATGTATATATATATATTTATATATATATATATATATATATATATTAGTGGTGGGCCGTTATCGGCGTTAACGTGCTGCGTTAACGTGAGACTCTTATCGGGCGATAAAAAAAATATCGCCGTTAATCTATTCTCAAAGTTGGGTTGGGAGCTGGGTCTATACTACGCAAGCTATGATGACTTTCACCCTGATATTTTAGCGCGGATGTATACCTAGCCGAATTGCACTGTAGGGGGCGAGAACGAGTCTTCGAACTAGAGGCTCGCAGTCCGTGATGGACAGATTGTTAACGGCTGGTCTATGTGGTAATACAATCGGGCAGGACATCCAAACGCTCACCTATCATTCATCAACCTCAAATATGGCTTTTCATCTGAAAGATGTATGTAGTAGCAACTTTACATGGCCGCTCAATATGATGTTAACCTAGAGAAATGTGCGCTATTGAAGTGTTTGTGTGGAAGCGCGTTTGCTGCAGGACAGGCTCCGGTGCGCTCACTTGCTCTTACAATCTCCGTCATTTTTGGTCATACAGATAAAAGTAGCCTAATACATCTTTCGAATCTGTAAAGACTCTACGTTTATTTGTGTGCACTCAGAATAACAACGAAACGTTGCGCTTTTAAGCAAACAGGATGCGCTTTAGGTCTCATGTGAACTTGAGCGAGAAACTTCGAAACTCCGTCTTTGAATAATATATCTATAGAGAGTGAAACGTCTAAAAAATTAAAATAGAAGACGTGTGTGTTAGCATGGATGATTTACATAAAATTGAATCTGTGCAACACTGTGCATAAGATGGCTTTCAGTTCAATATAATAACAAAAAACGACGTTTTGGGTTTTTATTCAGCTAATAAGGTGGGCACGCTGTGATCTGTACTATATTTTTACTGTAATTGACAGTTATCGGCAAAAAATTTAAAAAAAACAACACGGGAGTGGGAGGGAATGGGAGTCATTCTTCCGGGAGTGGAACGGGATTTCCCCCCAGTTTTTTCGTGGGATTGGGACGGGAAGAGATTAAAGTTTGTGATGCATTTTGGAAACAGGAGATGAGCCCCTGGTCTAATGCGCCACCTGGCTTGAGAAACCCGTTCTCAAAGACTTACTTTTAGTCATTATTTGGGTAGCACACCTATTCTGAATGCCTTCGGCAGAATTCAAATGAGCCATTTTAATCTAGATTAATTCCAAAATTACAGTGAGATTAATCTAGATTAAAAAAAATTAATCTATGCCCACCACTAATATATATATATATATATTAACTGTCCTGTTTCCTTCATTTATATTTTAAAACCTATATTATTCACAATAATGTGAATTTATCTGTCCGATTTGAACTCAATACAAAATTCATCATGTGGGGGGAATAAATTCTACATTTTAAAAGTAAATAAATCAGTCTGGTGCACTTTCAGGGAAAATTAAGAAGCTGGATCTTGTGAGTTTTTTTCATATTTTTTGGCCATATAAATAACAACGGCACCAAATTGCTCAGTTTTTGCTCAGTTTGGAATAAAATGTAGCTGTTTTTCCTCAAGTATGAGCCCCATTATTTTCACTATATATTACGATATATGAGCCATAAAATCCTGATTTATCAAATATAACACAAAACATGAAACGCATGAAAATATTTTTCTTTAATATTTTGTCTAAAGGTTAAATAAAGTCCAGTGAAAAAATAAAATAAAACATATTTTTCTGTGTATTATTTCATTATTTCAGTCAAGGTTAATAATAAATGTATTCTTTTTTTAATATAACAAAATAAGTTTGAACATAACAATACTTTTGAAAATACAATAAAACAGTACACAAAAATGGGGGTGGGGGGGATTCCCAATTAAATATTATTATTTTTTTTTTTTACAATTTTTTTTTTAAACAATGTATTTTTATTTATTAATTTTTTCAGATATATTTTCTGCCATGTTTTTGTCCAGAATAAAAAGTAAAAAAAAAAAAAAAAAACATTAAATACTAAGTCTTTAAGTATTAAGTGTTGTTTGATAAACACCAAAATTAACACAAAAATCTGAATAGCTGCTTGACAACATGTACATGTTTTTGACTTCCTTCTCTGTGAGAGGTGCATGTCAGGAACAGAAAGCAGTGCAGTCTGCTGTGTTTCCGGTGAAAACACTGTTTCATGAACACATCTACTGTCAGAGAGTGAACTGCAGTTTCATTCAGTCTGTCTCCTTCACTCACAGAGGTTCACTGTCTGGAGTAACACATGCAACAGTGCAAGTTTATGTTAATCAGAACTTTAAAAGATTTTTAGTTCATTATCAAACTATGGTAGGCCACCATAGTTTAAATAATTAATGGGAAACATTGGGAATTTCTCTGCCACTGGAAATCCATTAAGTGAAATTCCTCATCACATTGTTTCTCATTGAAGTGACTGTGATTTTGCTTACAAAATTATGCTAAGAAATGTGTGTTTGTGCTCTCTGGGTTAATATCACTCTGGGTTAAAGGGAAAATAATATTCTTCCTCTGTTTATCTTTCTCTTTCTAGTCTAAATGACTGTGGCATTACAGATGTTGCTTGTTTGGCTCAGTCTTTGACTGAGAAGACAGCACTGCAGTTTTTAAGAGAGCTTGATCTGAGTAACAATAAAATAGGAGACTCAAAGCAGCAGCTCAGTGACATGCTGCGAAACTCAGACTGTAAACTGAGGTGAGTAAACATCACTTTGTCACAGTCACACAAACAGACAAACATCATGTACATTGTTTTAAGTGTATTATATTTAAAAAATATATATATATATGTATATTTTTTTTTGTCTACTTTGTACTTAAAAAAATATAGTAACAAATGTTCAACTGGTTCTACTCACCACTGTTGTTCTCTTCTGATTCCTGACAGCCTGGAGAAAGAACATTCGATCTGGAGAGCTCTTAGTAGCTTTGGTGGATTGTTTACTCGGTCTAAAGCTCAGGAGAAGTCTGTGAAATCAACAGAACAAGAAAAGTCACCGTCAGCTGAGGAATCCTCAGAAGGTGCTCACTTTAGTTCTGTTATAAATAAATATGTGTGATGGTAATTTTTGTGAGATGTTGCTAAACAGCAAGCAATTAATACAAACAATGCCAAACTTACAGTTTCAAATAGCACTGCTTTAACAAATCTAAAGTTATTATGTTAACTGTTATATATTACTATTTAAAAATGATTATTAATGCATTCAGGTGGAAGAGGGTTAGACCTTCAAATGAAATAATGCAACATTAACAGAAGCATACATGTACACATGAGTACTGTTGAATGTTTATTGTTGGTTTTGTATTTATCTGAATGCCATTTTGCATTTTTTACAGATGAAACAGACGAGGGAGAAGAGGCTAATGAGCTCTCAGATGAGGTGGATTAGTAAAATAATGATGTCTAGATTAAACTTGTCCATAATGAAGCACTTCAAATATCACTGAGCATGACTGTGCATGTAATTTAGCACTTATATATCAAATGACAAACTGAAAGTCTATAATAAAAATGAAATTATTATGGGCTACATGTACACAGATTCTAATCAGTGATCGATAATAGAGTTGTTTTAAAGATCAGTGGTCCTGTCGTATTTATATTTCTTTATACCATTGTTTTATTTTACATTTATGTATGTTTTACATGACATTTTTTATACAGAATGTTTATTTAAATGTGTTTTTGTAAGTTCTGTGTCTGTTTCATGAGAAAATGTCTCTGTACACACAACTCTTTGACTGAAGTAAGAGATGTTGAATCTGTTCTCTCACACCAGCCCAGACTGATCTTTACCAGTTATAAGTTATGTAGCATATTACGTGCTTTCAATCACTAGTTTAGATCATCTGTCTAATGCTTTTTGTTTAGTTATTTTAATCTTCTCTTGTATTGTAATGTGTTGGCATATTGTAACTATACAAATAAAAACCGTTTAATCATTGTATTTTGTTTGAAGAGTTTATTAGTTCAGTAGGGAGCTTTCAGTATAATTGAAGATACAGCAGTAGATGCCATGATTTTCCTGCTTAAAGTTGTAGACTTGAAACTGAAAAAGTCTCATTTGCAGTTCCTCGAGCTCCCCGCTAGAGATCAACACATCATCACAGTATGTGAAGTACAAGCAGCAGCTTCAGCAGGTCACTATAGTGTCCAAACCATAGACTGTAAAAACCTTTCCTGCGTCCCAATGTGCATACTATCCATCCTAAATTATATGTGATAGTAGCGGGCAAATATCACTATAAAATACCTTTGAGACTTCACAATATCCTAAATAAAAATATGAGATTTTCTATTAAACTTCATATTTGTTGTATTAAGGAGACTGTAGGCTGTCAGAATCGCATATTGGTCAAGCTTCAGCATTTTTTATTAAATAATAGCGAGCAGACAATTATCGAGTGAACCACAAAATATGTCCACCCTGTCATGGACAAATTCAAAGTAGAGTAAATACATTTTCATTACATAGTGATTATAAAATGTAGATTTTCAGAAAAACAGAAAGAGTATATCAGAGGGTTTCTTAAAGGGGCATTTACAACATCATGACAGGGTGATTTCACTTTCAGGGACACGTGCAAAATGCTTAATATTATTATGAAAATAGAATATAAATGAACAATCTGACTTGTTTTATAAAACAACTGGCTGAGGGCAATACGAATATTTTAGAATTATTTTAATATTGTGTTTAACCACTTTTTACACTCATTGAAGTTAGCTGAGCTGCGTGAGGGACATGCCAAAATCACATACATCCCATCAAAGAAAATAGTATAAAATGAGACAAATACATTTCAAGAGACTGTAGTTGTAATTATTTGTGTGCAAATGTTTGGTCATTTATCAAATAATTTCTGAATTTCATTATGTTGTGTTATGTTCATGACTGAATGATTCTGATGAGGACACCAAAGGCTCTTTGTAGTGATTTGTAATACTATTTAGGGCAGACAGGGTGGATATGCACCTTGGGACGCAGGGCTTGTCCAAACCTTCAGCAGAACTAGTATTTTACAGCTCTGTGTGTGATTGCTTCTCCTGCTGTGATCCATTATTCATCTCTGTGCTCCACCATATTCCCTGATCTTCAGCACTGCTGATCTTTAGTGTACAGATTAGGGCTGGGCGATATGGCTGAAAACTGTATCACGATATCAGTGTTTCATATCGGTCGATATCGATAATTATTGATATTTTTTATGACCCATTTAAAATAAGGACCAGGAGAAAAATATATTACATTTAAACATTTTTATTTTAAACTTAACCTTCCTCTGATCATAATCCCCTCAGTTATTAAGACAGAAATGTCAACAACCACGGAAAACTCAAATAATTAAAATGTAAACATAAGCCTAAAGTCACAATGAACATTTAACAATTATCTCTTAACATTTGTTGTTGGTTGAATACGGCTGTGCTCCAAAGGGTGAGCGCGGCTAAGGTGGTACATCAAGTTCGTGGTATTTCCAGTCGTAAGGCGGGGACGACGGTCTTGCATAATTTGCAGACGACACTGGTCTGACTACGGTCAGACTTATAATATCCAAAAAACTGCCATACTGGTGAGCTGACTTTTCCTCTTTTATTTACAATTTCCTCGTTCGCTGCGGCACTCATTTTCTGCTTATAAAAAGGAATCCAGCAGACCAGCACGAGACAACGATATGGCGCAACCAAACAGATACTGTTACACGATTGGCTGTTAGCGTGTCACTCCCTACGTTGCTAGGTTACCAGAGAGCGAGTGCCTTTGTTAATGCAACCAAACTTGCTTCGCAACCTCTGTTTTCTTCCGACGAAGAATACAAAACATCGAACGTTTTATCGAACACATTTTTTATTGATATCGATCACGTGTCTATCGCGATACATATCGTTATCGTTTTATCGCCCAGCCCTAGTACAGATTATTTAATGAATATGAATTAATTATTATTATTACACAGAATTCATGCTCATGAATGAGACATATTTACTTTAGAACCATTAATCTACTAATTTAATTTATTCGTTCGTTTCTAATATTGAAAAAAGCAAATCATGCATAAATCGAATGCCTAGATGTACAATATTTCCCAATAGTTACACATTTCTCACAAAATAAAATGTATATTTGTTCATTCACACAAACATTTTATTCTGCAACATTATAGCGTTTTTATCTCTTAAATATGAATATAAATGCATTCTCTTTTTTGCTATAATTTGTTAGAGTGTTTGTATGAATTAATTAATATTAAGTGTGTTTTCGCGAGGTTTGTGTTTCAGTGAGTTTGGGAAATGAATGGGGTCGCGCGCAGATCTGTGAGGTGTCGCGGGCGCGCGTGCACGGCAGCATCGTCACGCGCAGCATCTTTCGCCCATCGATATTTCTTATTTTCACTTCATTTTAACTTCTCGGACAAAAAATAGTGTGTACTACCGCGTCGTATCTGGATATTCAGCTCTCCTGGATCAGCGTGAGGATATCTGTGCTGCTGGATTGAGTGTTTTGATTGAAAATGGCGAGATGTGCTCGCGCGTGTCTGCTGCTGCTGATGGTGATTTTCAGCGGATCGTGGACCGCAGTGGACGCGCTCACATTCCCACAGCATTACACGTAAGAAACCATTTCCACAGCATTACACGTAAGAAACCATTTCCACAGCATTACACCTAAGAAACCATTTCCACAGCATTACACGTAAGAAACCATTTCCACAGCATTACACGTAAGAAACCATTTCCACAGCATTACACGTAAGAACACATTTCCACAGCATTACACGCAAGAACACATTTTATGAAGAAATCGTTCATTTCCAGAGTGTTACACGCAAGAAAACGCTCAACATGTCTGTTTCAACGGTAACCTTACACGTTAGAAATGTAATTCACAGCAATTCACGGAGCTCATACGAAATGTCAATTTCTACGTTTACGTTTCAGAAATGTCAATTTACATAGAAATACAAACAAGACAAGCCAACTTACAGAAAATCATAAGATACAATAACCATTTCCACAACATTACACGTAACAAAAGCTCATTTCCACAACATTACATATAAGAAATGTTCCTGTGTGGCTCAGTGGTTAGAGCATTGCGTTAGCAGCGCAAAGGTTGTGGGTTCGATTCCCAGGGAACACACATACTGACAATAAAAGTATAACCTAAATGCACTGTAAGTCGTTTTGGATAAAAGCGTCTGCTAAATGCATAAATGTAAATGTTCATTTACACCTCAATGCAGTTCAAGAAATGTTCATTTCCACAACATTAAGTGTAACAGATTCTAGAAAATGAAAGCTCAATTCTAACATTACATGCAAGAGAGTCATTTCCACAGCATTACACATCAAACTTATTACCACACCGTTACACTTAAGAAATACTCATTTCCACAAAACTACACGTAAGGCCTATAATTTCTGCAACATTACAGGTATTATACTATTCACAACATTACACATAAAAAATATTGATTTTCCCAGCAGTGCATGCAAGTAACGCGTATTTTAAACATGTGAAAAAAATCACTTCCACAACATTATACATACAAAAAACTCTAATTACCACACACTTAATTGTTTGTTGAAGTTAACATGTTATTCATATGTGTTTAAGGTAAATTTAAGGTTACAATTTATACATTGGTAACAAATGTATCCCCCAAAAGTTAGGTAAATATTGCGAAACCTCTCTGTGGGAGAAAAAATAAATAAAATATAATTTTCTAAATCGAAAATACAAATGTAATAGATTGAGATTTACTCAATGGATCAGTATCCCTCAGAAAATCACAAAGTAATTACTGTCACATCTATCTATCTATCTATCTATCTATCTATCTATCTATCTATCTATCTATCTATCTATCTATCTATCTATCTATCTATCTATCTATCTATCATCACAGTCTGTCTTCTGTGGCTTAAAGCTGATCTTTCTCTGTGAAGTGAATATGGGTCACAGCAGCCCCTCATTTCTCTGTATCTGTAGTCTGTCTCTAGGGAGTGTGTGTCAGGTAATAGACAGCAGGGAAGATCTCTTCTGTGTGTGTGTGTGTGTGTGTGTGTGTGTGTGTGTGTGTGTGTGTCTGTCTGTGTCTGTATCTCTGTCTGTCTCTAGGGAGTGTGTGTCAGGTAATAGGCAGCAGGGCAGATCTCTGCTATGTGTGTGTGTGTGTGTGTGTGTGTGTGTGTGTTTATGTGTGTGTGTGTTTATGTGTTTCTGTGCATGCTCAGATCAGCTGCTGTGAGTGCATCAGATCGCCTGAATCACTGACACACACACCCTGATACTCTACATATTGTGTAACACATGCTGCTAAACGTGCCGTAAACCAGAACGTGTGTGTTTACATCAGCTGTGATGAAAAGTGGAGACTGAAATCTTGCCACATTCCTCTAGAATAATGAAATTTCATCAGTGATATTAATTTGACCTTTATCCCCTTTTCAGTAAAGTCAACAGATATAAAGAAAGTCACCAGTGTGCCAATACTGTATGTTTTATGCAAATATATGCTGTTTGATAACTCTTCTACCCAAACACTCACTTTTTCATCAGACAATGTGAAAACCTAGGCCTAGTGTATTATGTCCAATAACCGATATGATGGCTGATATTATAAATGTGTGTGTATAGTGCATCCAAAATTGTCCAGTCGTCTTATCCTCTCAATTAACACAAATTATGACCCATAGAGATTATGCTCGTTATGATGCTTGTTAATTGACAGTTGTGATTTAATTAGTTTCAGAGTGAGGATGCTGAATGACCTGAACTTATGTAATATAACATAACTGCAGTCGAGCTGTAATCACGTACAAATCTGTTGTCGTGGAAACAGGTGATATTTCTGATCAGACTGCAGGGTTGTGATTTAACCGTACATGCTGTTCTGTAGCAGAACCGACGGTTTAATGAAGCCGAACGGATCCCACAGATGCTAAATAATTCATCTGCATCTGTAGAGCAGGACTGCGTTCAGTCGAGCAGCACAGTTTGTTTGTAGCCTGCGTGTTTGTGGACTGTATAAACACATCGCTTTCTGTACATTGATTATATTGATCGGTTTAGCCGACTGTGAGGGTATTATATCATATCCTGTCACTGATACTGTGTGTAGTACGGATGAGGACAGTTCAGTTGAGGTCACTGAAAATATATTTACTTACAATCATTTTCTGTCACAAAACATGTCAAATTATAAGGTAGAAACCTTTACGTCATCCCACACACGTCAACCCAAATATTTATTTACATTGAAATGTTACAATCTTGCCTGTATAGTAGCTTTCTTTAGAGGAAAAAATAATCCATTACACTCAGAGATCGGTAGATTACTTACAAATTGTAGTCCTTTATTGATTCCAAATTACGTGACAACATTTTTAGTTAGTAAAGTAATCCATTACATTACACATTTTTGGTAGTATCAGACTACTTTTAGATTACTTTTAGATTACTTTTGACCTAACTCGTTTATCACATTGATTTAAATAGCATAGTCCTGTAACATATTGATGTAAAATGTAAAGAAAAAGAAAATGTATTCAGTTTGCTGTTATTGACAACATAAAATACATTAAACATTACATTACATTATTAAGGTTTCCCAAACTGGGTTTTGTAAAGGAACTGCAGGGGGTTCGTGAGTTTAATGAAAAGCAAATAATTCATTAAATCCTAAAAATGTCAAATAAATCATTTGAAAATAACATCAATCAAAATAAAACACTTGCTGAAAAATGTAAATATTTTATTTGTTTACATGCATGTCATGATGTGACCATTAACCAACTTCAGATGCAAATGTGATTCTTAATTATTAAAATGTATTTTGAAATCTCAGGGGTACTTTAAGTAAATATATTAAGTGAAAGAGGTTCGGCTGACAAAAATAAAATTATTCAAATAAAAATGATTGCGTTCATCAGTAGTTGATGCAGTTTTGAAATGCTGAGAAAACACTTCTAAAAACTGAAGTGATTTCTGTAAATCCAGTGGTCAAATGCTGTGTGGCAGCTCAGTTTTCTGTGTAATTATAGCCACCGGACTAGTGACTGGTCATTGTGTGAATGTCTACAAAAAACCAGAAGACTTTCTGAATGTATATAAGTGATAGGCTATTTTAGAAAGGAACATTTAAAAGATGAAAAAAGTGGAATTAGGGAGTATCAATTAATTATGGGTAATTTATTGTTATTGTGTGAATATGTAATATTGCAATCAATAAAATGAAGCTGTAGTCTGATTCTATTTTAAAATGTTATTTAATCTAAACACCAGTCATTTTTGGAATCTGATTATGTAATAATTACTCAGCTCTGATTACACTGTACAAAGTCATCTGAGGTAGATTTCACTCACAATTCAGACAGGCGCCAATTGCGTGAAAGGATCCGCTGAAAATACTAAAGGTTTGTGATGTTTTTTCCGTTTTCTCATCTTTTTTTTATTAAGTTAAAATGTAGTATTTCTTAACTTTTTGACCCTTTTTGCTCAGCTCCTCTATCAATAACTCACTGCACGTACTCGTGGGCTACGATGCGCGAAACACTTGAAATCGGCATAAATTGCAATCGAAGTCAAGTCACTATTATTTGTATAGTGCTTTTAACAATGCAAATTGTGTCAAAGCAGCTTTACATCAGCTTGATATAAAGCTGGGTGGCTTTATATCAGCTTTACGGTATTTAGACAGGGAAATAGTGTGTCGAAATAGTGTCATTCTCCTCTGGCCAGACAAAATTATCAGTTTAAATCTAGGACTCATCTGGTTCCTGTGGTCTTGAACCGATGGCCGTCTATCCAAACAAGTTAAGACGAGAAAGGAGCCATTAATTAACTCTATGCTGTAAGTTGTCAGAAACCAGGGATTTATATCAGTGTAGTTGTATATATCATGTCATTTTGCTATTTTGTTGGAAATCTATATAAAAATGTAAATGATATGATAATATGCCACATTGATATAAATCCCTGATTTCTGTCATGAAACTTACAGCAGAAGGCGTGCTTTTCCATTGTGTGATGGTTTTGTTGTGTGTTGTGTAGGATCATGCACTGGGCTCGTCGCATTGAACAGGAGATTGACAGAGTCTTGCAGCACATCAGCGGCGCTCAACAACTGAAAGGGGTAAGACTGTGTGTGTGTGGCTTTTCCAGTATCTCTGTCAAACGTGTGCTCATTACGTGGGTCTGGCTTGCATGTCAAACACCCACAAACAATGAAGAACTCAGGCACTGCTGGAGAATATAATGATCCTGCCATTCCTCCACCGAGAGGCTACAGCGTCTGAATGCATCCAGAAGCTCTGTGTGTGCGTCTGCTCACATCACTGAGAGAGAACAGATGGTTCGCCCCTCATTCATTTACCCAGAATGCCACAGTACTGTAGACAGAGCGCTTCACTGCTGATGATGATCAAATCAATACAGACATATAACCAGCACGTTTGTAGATGCATTATTTGTTAGATCATCACATTATTAATATTATTTGAGATAAACTGGTTTCTAATGATATCTAATGACCTTCTAATGAAGAGCCTCTAGAGCTGAGATTAAACCCGGCAGGATTTTATTCATCAGAGATATACTTTATGTGACCCTGAGCTAATGCTCTTGACCCTAACACTTGACCTCTGACCTCGACTTTCATCAGTCTTTGTAAGAGGAGTGTTTGATTGTCTCTCCATCCCTACAGACTCATTATATTTGTTTGCGTTTATTCAGTTTATGAAATTTGGCTTTTTTGTTTTTACTTTGTCACATTTTAAGCATGAAATCAGTGATAATGCGTCACATTTCTATATTGTGATGTATTTTGTTTATTTTGTTCCATAATTGGAAAGTAATAAATTAAATACATATATACAAAACTAAATTAAATACAGTTTATGACAAACAAAGTAGATTTTTTTTAATACACAAAGTATACAGTATAAAGGTTCAGCCTTTAATACCCACCTTCATTAACGTAAAAATGTCTAAATTTAACACAGTTAAACATGTTTGTGTAATATTATGCACGTTTCCATTACAGATTTGCACAAATCTTTTGCAATATTTTATAATTGAAATGACAACATTTCCGGTAACCGATGTTAGGCGACTAAAATTTATTTTTATCTCTTATGATAAGTCATGGCGACCTATGTTGGTGAAAAACCACCTGATGCGAGTTTTTGCGATATATGGTTTTTTTTGTGAAGTTGACATTTTTTCATTAGGCGTATTTTCAGTTCGCAATTTCAATTTGCGCAGTTTGAAGGGTAATGGAAATGCAGCTATTGTTGACTAAAACCAACCTGAAACTACTGTGGAAAACTAAACCTAAAAAACTAAATGAAAGTAGCAAATTTAACTTAAAACCGGAAAATAAAAATAAAAAATTGGGGTAAGACTTTTTATTTTAAGGTGTCATAATACAGAGTAATGACATGACACAAGGTGTCATAATACACAAGTACATGACACAAAATGTACTTACCATGTAACTAAGTTATAAACCAGCCTGTAATTACAGTTTGTAATTATGTAGATGTAATAGGAAGATACTGTTACACATATGTAACAGACCGAGTCTGTTACACAGCTACTAATACAGCTACTATTACTACTAATACAGCTACTAATTATGCCTGTGTAATATTCTGCTATTTTAATTTAATTATAAAGGTATTACATGTAATTAAGCTGTGTACTGGTGGGTTAAATCAAACTAAGGTGGATAAGCTGGATAAGGTGTACAGTAGAGATACACATGAATTACACTTAAGTACAATCTTGATACACTTTAAGTAGCTTATGTCTGTGTACTTACATTTATAATTACGTTGTATAAAGTCTGCAACACACATGTAACAATCTTTTGGTTACATAAATAGTAACAGACTCATACATACATATGTATAACAGTAGCTGCCTATTACATCTACATAATTACAAACGGTAAGTACAAGCTGTTCCATAACTTACTTGCATGGTAAATACATTTTTGCTTCATGTAAGTACAATAACTACTACTAAGTACTTAACTAGGTAATTACTCTGTATTATGGACACCTTAAAATAAAGTGTTACCAAAATTAGTTTTTATTCTGGCTCAGAACCGACATGCAAGATGGAAAATTGTGGTGTGCAAATTGCATTCGGTTCTCATTTTGTGCTGTTATCACATTTGCGTATTTAAAATTTGAGACCCAAAACAATGCAAAAAGATAAACATTGCTAAATAAATCATTGCTTCATCCAGCAGGACTAGATTGGATTGTGTAATCTTAGGCTATAATATTGATTTATTTTGTTTCTGTTTTCATTGTAATAAGTTCATGCTTCATCTTGACTTATTGTCTTGCTTTCAATTCTGTGTCTAAAAGTTCAAGTTGTCAGTGTGTAAGTGAGAGTGTGTTTGATGTTCCTGTATTGATCTGAGCTCTAAACAGCTCTTGTTCTGGATTCAAAGGTTATTTACCGGGGTAATGAGGCTTCAGTCTTCAGTCACGCCGCTGGATTTCAGCAGCTGTTGTCTCGCACCTCATGCTGGAGCGCAAACACTCATTTACACAAGGTGGAATCACTGCACAATGAGTTTATTTTTAGTGCGTCACATCTGACAGGAAGTTACACGGATTTCCCAGCGATGAGCATTAATAATGCAAAACACAAACATGAAGCTCAGTCACCGTTTCCCCAGCTGATGGATTCTCTTGATATAAATATATTTAGCACAATCAAGAGGATATACAGTACCATTAAAATTTAGGGTAAGATTATTTTAAGTAATATTTCTAGCTAGCAAGGATGCATTCAATTGATTGAAAGTGACAAAAGATTTCCTCTTTTTTTCAAATCAGTGATGTTCTTTTGAACTTTCTATTGATAAAAAAATGAAAAAAAATCAGCTTTGATCACAGGAAAAGATTATGAAACGATATACTGTTTTGAACAGTAGTAGTGTATATATATATATATATATGATCAAGAGAATGCGTTGATGTTGTTTCAGATCTACGGTGAGAAGAGAAGACAGTTCAGTTTAGTCAGAAATAACCCTCGAGAAATCGTAGAGAAAGTTGCAACAGACATCGAGAGACTGCTGGCCAAGAAACGCAAAGCACTTGAGGTGAGAAAATACAATAAATCACACATGTTCTTCCTTAGAATCTATTTTTAACGGTTCTGGTTTGTATTTTCTGCTAGAAACTTGCGAGTGAAGCGGAGCGTCTTCAGAAAGATCATCGGTGGCAGGATGGAATCAAGGTCAGACGACTTTAACAGCACCACTTTGTTTTTTACGTTCACTTATGTGCATTTGGCAATACTTTTTGCTCAGTTTGAAATTTATTTTATCACATTGCTTTTGCATGTGTGAGTGAGTCATCCGAGTCGATTCAGACCAATGACTCCTGTATTGTTTCAACCGATTCATTAAAATGAACCACACCAAACAAAGGTTTCATTCTTGAATCGAATTCTGCATGCTTTTTTCTTCCATCTACGATACTTGAGGCTCTTTTTCCTCTGACATTCACATCTATGTTTCTCTGATCTCGATGAGAGCTTTAAAGACAAACACACACACGATATGAGTCATGATTTCTATGAGTCTGTAGCTGGACGGTCTGTTTAAACCCATCAGATTGTGATGTCTCGTTTTTCTGACCGATTTGACTCATTAGAGCTGTTCAGCTCGACTGACCACACAAGTGAATTGTGCTGAACCAAGAGTTTGTCATGTGGAGGAAATCTGTATTTGAATCTCCAGGTTCTCGAACTAATCTTAAACAGCAAATTTTTGTATCTCTGTTCTGTGTGTGTTTATTCCAGGAGGAAAATATTGAATATTATAACTCTAAAGCAGAAATGGACTATGTGAGTACATGTCTATCAATTGCCCATGAATAAAAACATACGAAAAACCTTGTATTTGTAGACTTTCAGTGTAGATTTTCATGCTTTGGAAGTGGGCCTGTGAACTATTTTAAGAAAAGCATATGTGATGTAAAGGAAAATTATGCTTTCTTGGTATATTTATAGGAAATATTCATACACCATTTCTTTTTAGAAGCTGGTTGCTTGAATTTCTAACTCCTAAACTACTATTTTGCATGTTCATTTATCGCCATATGATAAGATCAGACTCAAGCTGAAACATTGGACTCTTGATTATATCATGATTCTCATCAGGACGGGGAGGACATCGATTCCCAGATGTCATTGAAACTGGAGTTTGTGTATGATTCGAACTTCAAAAACCATGTGAATTACTCACACACCGCCGTCCAGATCCCCACAGACATCTACAAAGGCGGTGAGGAACCAGACTGATGCTTTTAGATCTCTGTATGAGTCAATGAGAGTTCATGACGTGTCTGTCTGTCTGTAGCTCCGGTGATTCTGAACGAGCTGAACTGGACGCAAGCGTTAGAGCGAGTCTTCATAGAGAACAGCAGAGACGACCCGTCGTTGCTTTGGCAAGCGTTTGGAAGCGCCACCGGTGTCACAAGATATTATCCAGGTAACCATCTGATCGACATGTACTGAGGCAGTTCATTGTTCGTTTTGCGTAAATTGTGAAACCAACCAATCGGATTGCAGGCTGAGACCACATATGTCCCAAATAAGTAGCATATTTTGTCTTGTAGCTGCTCCCTGGAGAGCGCCGGATAAGATTGACCTTTATGATGTACGACGACGACCCTGGTAATATATTTCCTGTATCTTTTGACTGTTTGATTCCTTTCTCTTTCAGTGAACCTGTAACTATATTTGGAAATGTCCAATCAGATGTTAAACTGTCCAGTTAACCTACAATAAATCAACTTTTTTTCCTTATCCATAGTAAACATCTGTTGATAGGCTTTGATTGGTCAGTTTAATTGGGGCTTAACGGATCGTAATACTTAAACTCGTGTCTCTGTTTTCCTCAGGTATATTCAAGGAGCATCCTCGCCCAAAGATATGGTCATTCTTGTAGACGTGTGAGTATTTGCGTGTGCTGTTGCAATCTGCGCGTTTGCCTGATTTTGTAACATTGACATTTTTTTTGTTCACAGGAGCGGCACTGTCAGTGGACTTACTCTCAAGCTGATCAAAGCTTCGGTCACAGAGATGCTCGACACACTCTCCGATGATGATTACGTCAATGTGGCCAGGGTCAGTCAGCTACTTTTGATTGTTTGATTTTGAAAGTAGTTTTGATTTGATTCAATCATTTTGTTTCTGTTCCGCCTCTTCCGGCTCTTGGGCCAGCGGTACCCACTTCTTAAAGAAAGAGCAATTTTCTTTTCCTCCGGGTTCTCAGGTCCATGGGACGACAGTGTGCGACGCCCTGCTTCCTCACTCTCGCCCACGACCCATTTTACCAGTAGCCAAGAGAGTACGGTTCGGGTACGACATTCCTCCCCACGCACCTCTGGCCAATACTGCTTGGGACCCAGGGAGTTTGGTGAGGATGCCTCAGAACGCACCGCCTTCTGTACCATCCACCCCTACGTCCTTTCGCTGCACCACCATAGGTATGTCGATTGTACCGTTGGAGCCGCTTGCACAGCGTCTGGAGGCATGGCTCATGCTGCCCAGCCTGTCTCGCTGGCTCACGCCCACAATTCGACTCGGCTACGCGATTCAGTTCGCCAGGTGACCTCCCAAGTTCAACGGTGTTCTCGAGACGTCGGTGGCAGTCCGGAACGCCCCTGTCTTGCGCGAGGAGATTGCTGTCCTCCTGGCAAAGGATGCAATCGAGCCGGTCCCTCCAGTAGAGATGAGGCAGGGGTTTTACAGCCCTTAATCATACCCAAGAAAGGTGGTGGCCTTCGGCCAAAGATTGGTTTGCAGCGATCGACCTGAAGGACGCTTACTTTCACATTTCGATCCATCCACGACACAGACCGTTTCTACGGTTTGCGTTCGAAGGACGGGCATGGCAGTACAGGGTCCTCCCCTTCGGGCTCTCCCTGTCTCCCCGTGTGTTCATGAAGGTTGTAGAAGGCGCCCTAACCCCGTTACGGGAGGTGGGCTTAAGGATCCTAAACTACCTTGACGATTGGCTTATCCTAGCCCAATCCAGAGAGCAGTTGGGTGATCACAGGGACTTGGTGCTTCGGCACCTCAGCCAGTTGGGGCTTCGGGTGAGGGCTCACTCCACCAGGCCCTGGGGGTAAGGGCTCACTCCACCAGGAGTGTTGCCTCCTCCCATGCGTTGGCGCACGGCCCCTCTTTGGCAGACATCTGCAGAGCTGCGGGCTGGGAGACACCGAACACCTTCGCAAGATTCTACAATCTCCGCGTTGAGTCAGTTTCTTCCCGTGTGTTGGGTAAGTAATGGGCGGGAAGAACTGGCCGGTGTCACGCTTGCTGCGCCATTCCCCCTCACCCGAGGATACGAGCGCCTTTTTTCTCCCCCAGTTCAGTTCCCCGGACGGTGAACCCTGGTGGAATCCTCCAAGCACCCCCGGCAGTCAGACTGGGCGGAGCAGTCTTCCCTGCCGTTACGGCAAGCTGTAACAACAAATAGGAAAGACCTGAAGCAGTCTTTCACTGTACACTGAAGGTCGAAATCCCTTCCGATTCCATGGGGAAAGGAACAGCGGCTTGGCCCGCAGCGATGTACTCCAGCAGCAATGTGGTCCCGGTGGGCACCAAGGTTAGCGAATTTGCGCTGGGGCGGTAGGAAGGTTGCAACCTCTTGCATGGCATTTGTCTGTCACGCACTCGCTTGTCAACATCTGCATGTCACAAGGTTGTGACGGGGTTCAGCTTGTGGCACTTTCCATAGGACCCCTATGTCGTCACGACATAACTCATTGTGACCGACAGATAGGGAACGTCTAGGTTACGTAGGTAACCCCCATTCCCTGATGGAGGGAACGGAGACATTATGTCCTCATGCCACAATCTTGAACCATCGCTGGTTGCCAGGGACTCGTCTCGGCTCCTCAGCGTAAAACCTAATCAGTGGATGCACCCGTCGCCCTTTTATACCAGTATGCACGGGGAGTGGCTCAAGTATGCAAAATCCACTAGCCAATTTCATTGGTGTTTTCTCTTAAGTCAGAGATGATCGGGGCTTCCAAGTAAATCCCCTATGTTGTCACGACATAACGTCTCCATTCCCTCCATCAGGGAATGGGGGTTATGTACGTAACCTAGACGTTCTCTATGTTCTATTGTGAAGAAAATATTGGCTCATGTGATTTGAAAGTCTTTTATTTTTCATTTTATTAAAAAATTAAAAAATAAAGGTCCCAACATTTCCGGAATTCAGGTTGCATGCATTTTATATACCTCTCCATGATCAAAAATTACCTCAAGGCAAAACGAGAGATAAAAAAGCTAACAGTTCAAATAATACACAAGCTGAAACAAGATTTAACGTATGCTTTCTTAAATTGTAATCATATTTTTTTTGCTTTTAACTCCTCCAAAAATTGCCCCATATTGTCCAAATGTAAATTTTTTGAAGACAAAATGAGTGATTACCACTAAAAAAATAATTTGATTTGTAATCAAGACTGTCACACATGAGGTAGATTGTTCACTTGTACTGGATCTGAAATATTCCGCTAAAATACATCTACATGTAGCAGGAATTTGGAACATTGATATTTCTTTGTGGGCGGAGCTACCAAGCTTGATGTGGTAGAAATAATCAAAAATCACAGCTCATTTTATTAAAGAAAAGTCATGATTTATTTATTTGCTCTTTTGCTTCAGACGCAGTATTCTAATCTTCTTTTATTCTGTTTCTCTTTCTCACGCAGAAAACGAATGTTCCTCGAGCCAACTGTAATAAAATCATCATGTTATTTACTGACGGAGGAGAGGACCGAGCTCAGGACATCTTTGAGCAGTACAACTGGCCCAATAAGACGGTCTGATACCCTTTCACATGACACGATATGATTTATATCTTCATTCTCTGTTGAGCGTGCTGTATTTCTGGTGTGCCGTTGTCCTCTGGAAGTGTTTGTTCCTCATAATTAGCCCTTTCCTCCAGCGAAACCACTCGTTTCCTGTCTAATTGTGGGATATGTGATGGTTTCTGCAGGTCCGCGTGTTCACGTTTTCAGTGGGGCAGCACAATTATGATGTCACTCCGCTGCAATGGATCGCGTGTGCTAATAAGGGTGAGACACACTGCTCATTTAAAGGAGATTAATTAAAATGCAAAAATATCTGCATGTAATGTGATGATATAAGCTGACTTATTTGATGATGCAAGTTAAACTGTACAGAAATTACATGTGACATCTCATGTCTCGGCAGGATACTATTTTGAGATCCGCTCCATCTGTGCTATAAGGATTAACACCCAGGTGAGTTACACACACACACACACACATTAAGCAAAATTGTCAACATTCACTCGATTTTCAATTTTAATGTAACTATTTTCCTGATTGTTTGGTGTCTCACAACTCACAAATACAAGGCGCTTCATTAGTGTGATGCAAACTTCAGGTTCAAAAACGTCCCAGGTTACGTATGTAACCCTGGTTCCCAGAGGGAACGAGACGCTGCGTCGAAACGCTAGGGGAACGCCATCAGCGTTGTCCAGCTCTGAATCATATGTGTAATCAGTCAAAATTGACGGCCAGACGTCAGGTGCAGGGACGTCATGACCAGGATGCTTAAAAGCACGTGATGTGCAGCCGGCGCCAGCTTCCAGGAATGAAGCATAGCTCTAGTAGGGATGCCGGAAGTATGGCCCTGCGACGCAGCGTCTCGTTCCCTCGGGGAACCAGGGTTACATACGTAACCTGGGACGTTCCCCTCCGGGAACATCGAGCTGCGTCGAAACGCTAGGGGAACGAGATATCCATGCCGCCATACTTGCAAATCCCTGCTTAGTGTGTGGAATGCACAGCTATGGCAAGGGAAAAGACAAGCCAGGCGTGGCTCGCAGAGCCAGGTCGTAGAACCTGGAAAGTTAGGGGCGTAGACCACCCACCAGCGTCACAGATGTCCTGCACAGGTACACCTGCCAGAAGGCCATACCTTAAGTAGAGTGAGCCTTGATTCCCAAAGGCGAGGGGAGATCAGAGGACTCGAGGTCATAGGAGAGCATCCAGATCCACTACTTAGCATAAGCACCCTGGCCTCCGGAGGAAACGTATAAAAGAGAGTTTTGCCTACTGAAAGGCCACCAAGAGGGGCGTGGTAGGCGCTATAGCCGCCACGTAGACCTTCAGGGTGGAGTGGGCTAACTCTGCGGAGAAACGGGCCTGCGAGAACTCCAGCACTGTCCCAGCAGGCAGTTAACTGGATCAAGCTGGCGGTCTCCGCACCCGGAGTCTCAACTTCAGGGCGTACAGTTTCCTTATTGAGGGAGCTCTAGATTGGAGGATGGTCTCAGCAACCTCAGTTGAGAGACCAGAGGCTATGAGTTGTGCCCCCTCGGGAGCCACACCCATAGTTTCCACAACTCCGAGCGGGGTTGAAGATCATGCCCGTTGCCAGTGAGAGGAGATCCCTCCTGACGGGAATCCCCCATGGAGAGCTGTCGAGGAGAGAAATCGGGTCAGAGAACTATACTCGGCCCGGCCAGAACAGGGTTTTTCAATAGAAGGACCCCGTCCATGCGCACTCTCTCTAGAACTCCCCTGCCACGAAGGGAAGAACCTGATATTAATACGCTTTGCCCCCAAAGCACATTTCAGGAACTTCCTGTGATGGGGAAGGAGTATGCATCTTTAGATCGCTCGTGACCACCAGTCCTCGGATCTGGTGTGAGACACGTGCTTGAAGAGAGCTTTCTGAACTTCAGTCGTGTGACTGAGCGGTTCAGTTAGCTTAGATCTAAGACGGACGCAACCCCTTTCCCCGGAACAATGAAGTACGGCTGCAGAACCCGGACTCTTTGTCTAGAGCAGGGACCACCTCGATGGTCTCCTCCCTCAGGAGAGTGCTCACTTCTTGTTCCATTACCAGAGCCTGCCCATTGAGACACAATTGGCAGCAGTTTTCATGCTGCCGAATAGTCTACTAAGGGAACCAGTCTCTCGAGACTGGTCTCTGGTGTACTTAGAGCGGCTAGCTCGGTGCCCTGGAGCGGAGGACCGGCAGGGGACGGCCGATCTAGCTGCTCTAGGGACCCCCGAAGGGGTGGCGATCCTCCCAGCTCCGCTACATTTCTGGGCGGAAGAGACTGAGAGAAGCGCTCGCTGGAAACCGCTGCGCCCTGGAACACTGGCAGGGTTAGCAGACTGATCTCCTGAGGGCACTGAGGAGAGATGGGCTC
This sequence comes from Schizopygopsis pylzovi, assembly GCA_027422435.1. Taxonomy (NCBI): domain Eukaryota; kingdom Metazoa; phylum Chordata; class Actinopteri; order Cypriniformes; family Cyprinidae; genus Schizopygopsis; species Schizopygopsis pylzovi. Next base: position 34,910 of record JAPDDL010000703.1, read on the forward strand.
CGTGTAATGCGGTGTAAACCGCTCTTCCCCAGAGGGGCCTGCCCTCATAAGTCCTGGGATGTAGCATCAGGACTGCCTTAGAAGTCTCCTATTGGAAACGATGGTCCTCAGACCCGCGTCATCTCTAGGAAGACTAAGGAACCAGAGTCTGCTCAGGCAGGCCCCAATAAGACACGCTTGGCAAGGGCTCCCACACCGCCAGATGACTTACTAAGGGAACCAGTCTCTTGAGACTGGCCTCTGGTGTACTTAGAGCGGCTAGCTCGGTGCCCTGGAACGGAGGACCGGCAGGGGACGGCCAATCTAGCTGCTCTAGAGACCCCCGAAGGGGTGGCGAGCCTCCCAGCTCCGCTACATTTCTGGGCGGAAGAGACTGAGAGAAACGCTCGCTGGAGACCGCTGCGCCCTGGAACACTGGCAGGGTTAGCAGACTGATCTACTGAGGGCACTGAGGAGAGACGGGCACCGTGTAATGCGGTGTACACCGCTCTTCCCCAGAGGGGCCTGCCCTCACCAGTCCTGGGCCTTGGCATCAGGACTGCCTCAGAAGCCTCCTATTGGAAATGACGGTCCTCAGACCTACGTCATCTCTAAGGAAGACTAGGAACCAGATTCTGCTCAGGCAGATCCCAATGAGACACGCTTGGCAGGGGCTCCCAAGCCGCCGGGTGGCCTACTAAGGGAACCAGTCTCTTGAGACTGGCCTCTGGTGTACTTAGAGCGGCTAGCTCGGTGCCCTGGAGCGGAGGACCGGCAGGGGACGGCCGACCTAGCTGCTCTAGAGACCCCCGAAGGGGTGGCGAGCCTCCCAGCTCCGCTACATTTCTGGGCGGAAGAGACTGAGAGAAACGCTCGCTGGAGACCGCTGCGCCCTGGAACACTGGCAGGGTTAGCCGACTGATCTCCTGAGGGCACTGAGGAGAGACGGGCACCGTGTAATGTGGTGTACACCGCTCTTCCCCAGAGGGGCCGGCCCTCAAGGCTCTGGACCATTGGCATCAGGGCATTCTGGCCGAAGACTAACGATCCGCAGATCCGTCTTCGGCCCGGGCGCGTCACTCTGACTCCGATTCTGGCGAGTACGAGAAGTGACATTCCCCGAATAAGGAGCTGGAACACAATTGGGGCTGCTCCGCCCAGCAGCCCAAGCTGACCACCTCAACCTCCTTGGAGGAAGAGAGGTAAACATTGTGCTCTCACTTGAGAAGTATCCCAAGAGGCTCTTGTATGTCATATACAATATATAATTGTATATATTTCTCTACAATATATATATATATGTATAAATATATATCTAACTTTCATAGTCGGATAAAATGCATAGTTAATTATTCAAAATTAAATGCAGTCAAACACCCAGACATGTAAACACGGTCTGAAAGTGCATAAATGAACCGAGAATCACCATAATGCGCGCATTGCCTCGGCAACATGCGAGCCGCTCGGAACAAAACAAATAAATCTTCTTGGAGAGAAACTGCTGCAGATTAGCGCACTCTCATTCAATGGGGGAAGAACTACAGCTTAGGCTTCCGCCCCGAGAGAGCGCTAGACCTGGGGAATACAGGTGGAAATAGGGCGAACCCGTCTCCAACCCGTCCGCCAGATCTAAGTGCGATCCCCGTGATCTCACTCGCCGCGGTGCCTCAGCAGCAGCGGGACCGCGAGATCATAGGCGCGGACACACTCCTCGGAGCGTGCCTGGCGGGAGCACAATGCATTGCAGCGGACGCTGGATCTGATGGGAAAGGAAGAAGATAGGGGATCACCCGTCTTAATCTTTCCATCTAATCCATCTGCGAGCACAGCCACTGCTCCGCCTCAGCGGCAGCGTGGCAGGTGCTGCGAGGACGCAGGTGAAAACTCCTTCCTCAAAGAGAGTTTTCGCCTCCAGCCAGATCATCGCAAAAACTGTGTGTATCCCGAGAGAGCACTAGACCTGGGGAATACAGGTGGAAATAGGGCGAACCCGTCTCCAACCCGTCCGCCAGATCTATGTGCGATCCCCATGATCTCACTCGCCGCGGTGCCTCAGCAGCAGCGGGACCGCGAGATCATAGGCGCGGAGACACTCCTCGGAGCGTGCCCGGCGGGAGCACAATGCATTGCAGCGGACGCTGGATCTGATGGGAAAGGAAGATAGGGGATCACCCGTCTTAATCTTTCCATCTAATCCATCTGCGAGCACAGCCACTGCTCCGCCTCAGCGGCAGCGTGGCAGGTGCTGCGAGGACGCAGGTGAAAACTCCCTCCTCAAAGAGAGTTTTCGCCTCCAGCCAGAGAGGAACACACAGTCTGTAACGTGATCTACTTTCGCCCTCATTGGCCTTTGATATGTCTGCTTCTAGTCTTTCTTTGCCTATCTTTTTAAGAATAAACTTTCTTATTTCCTATCTTGATAGTAACAGACTCACAGAACACATTCGACTGACACACACAGAGAGCTTTGCTGAATGACAAAAAAGCTGGCGCCGGCTGCACATCACGTGCTTTTAAGCATCCTGGTCATGACGTCACCGCACCTGCCGTCTGGCCGTCAATTTTGACTGATTACACATATGATACACATAAGAGCTGGTCAACGCTGATGGCGTTCCCCTAGCGTTTCGACGCAGCTCGATGTTGCCGGAGGGGAACAACATTTAAGCTTGTATGTCTGATTTATTTCTGTGAGTCAGTTCGGAGAGTTCAGTGAATGAATTCGTAAATGATTTGTTAGTTGTTTCACAACTCAATCTTGAGAGCAACAAAATGGTTTAAAAGTGTGATTTCAAACTGATTCAAATTTCATTGAGTTGGTACTTTTGAGTCAATTCAGATTTATACGACATGTGCTTCACTCACAAAATGTTCATTCACACAACTCACAAGTTTGTGAGAAACAGATGCTTTAATAATATCATTCAAACTAATTCAATATTTAGTTGCAAAAACAACAATTGAGTTTTTAACCCAACACTTTGTTGGTATAATGTCTGATAGATGTATAAAAATGGTCAGTGTTATTTTTTTTGTTTTTTTGTAAAGCAGGACAAAAGAGTAAATAGCTGATTTTGGCTAATTAATTTATGTAACAGTGAAAAAAAATTCAAAATAGGCCTACGGATGTGGCGGAAGACGAAACTAGAAATACACTATAGCATCTATAAAGACAGCCTTCATGCTTTCAATTTGGAACTAGCCACAGCTAGACAGACCTTCTTCTCAAACCTTATAAACAGTAACTTAAACAACACTCGCACTCTTTTTGCTACTGTTGAGAGACTGACAAACCCCCCAAGTCAGATTCCCAGTGAAATGCTCTCTGACAGCAAATGCAATGAGTTTGCTTCCTTCTTTTCAGAGAAGATCAGTAATATCAGGAAGGAGATTGGCACATCTTCCTGTAATACAGAGGTCACACAGATTCGACAGCAATCTCAAAAAGAAGTGACAATGTCTGTTTTTAAAACAATTGATAGCAAAATTTTGGAAGAAATAGTACAGCATCTTAAATCGTCAACCTGCTATCTTGACACACTTCCCACATCTTTTTTCAAAAGTGTGCTTAACTGTTTAGAAGCAGATCTCTTAGAAGTGGTAAACACCTCACTTCTTTCTGGGACTTTTCCAAACTCCCTGAAAACTGCAGTTGTTAAGCCCCTTCTGAAAAAGTGCAATCTTGATAACACTGTGTTGAGCAACTATAGACCAATATCAAATCTTCCTTTCATAGGTAAGATTATTGAAAAGGTAGTTTTTAATCAGCTGAACAACTACTTAAATTCAAATGGATACCTGGATAATTTTCAATCTGGTTTCCGCGTGCATCACAGCACAGAGACAGCACTCATTAAGATAATAAATTATATTCGCTTTAATTCTGATTCTGGCAAAATATCAGTGCTGGTACTACTAGATCTTAGTGCTGCGTTTGACACTGTCGATCATAACATACTTTTAGAGAGACTGGAAAACTGGGTCGGGCTTTCTGGGATGGCACTCAAATGGTTCAGGTCATACTTAGAAGGGAGAGGTTATTATGTGAGTATAGGAGAGCATAAGTCTAAGTGGACGTCTATGACATGCGGAGTCCCACAAGGCTCTATTCTTGCACCGCTCTTGTTTAGCCTGTATATGCTCCCACTAAGTCAGATAATGAGGAAGAACCAAATTGCCTATCACAGCTATGCTGATGATACCCAGATCTACCTAGCCTTATCTCCAAATGATTATAGCCCCATTGACTCCCTCTGCCAATGCATTGATGAAATTAACAGTTGGATGTGCCAAAACTTTCTTCAGTTAAACAAGGAGAAAACTGAAGTCATTGCATTTGGAAACAAAGATGAAGTTCTCAAGGTGAATGCATACCTTGACTCTAGGGGTCAAACAACTAAAAATCAAGTCAGAAATCTTAGGGTGATTCTGGAGACAGACCTTAGCTTTAGTAGTCATGTCAAAGCAGTAACTAAATCAGCATACTATCATCTCAAAAACATTGCAAGAATTAGATGTTTTGTTTCCAGTCAAGACTTGGAGAAACTTGTTCATGCCTTTATCACCAGCAGGGTGGATTATTGTAATGGTCTCCTCACCGGCCTTCCAAAGAAGACCATTAGACAGCTGCAGCTCATCCAGAACGCTGCTGCCAGGATTCTGACTAGAACCAGAAAATATGAGCATATCACACCAGTCCTCAGGTCCTTACACTGGCTTCCAGTTACATTTAGGATTGATTTTAAAGTACTTTTACTCGTCTATAAGTCACTCAATGGTATAGGACCTAAATATATGGCAGATATGCTCACTGAATATAAACCTAACAGACCACTCAGATCATTAGGATTGAGTCAGTTAGAAATACCAAGGGTTCACACAAAACAAGGGGAGTCTTTTAGCTATTATGCCGCCCGCAGCTGGAACCAGCTTCCAGAAGAGATCAAATGTGCTAAAACATTAGCCACATTTAAATCCGGTCTCAAAACTCATCTATTTAGCTGTGCATTTGTTGAATGAGCACTGTGCTACGTCCGAACTGACTGCATTATTTTATGTATAATCCTTTTCTATTTAACTGTTTTAAATTTCATTTTAAATCAATTTCTATATCATTTTAAATTTCCTTATTTTATTATTTTCAACTCCTTGTTTTTATTGCTGTGAATGATTATTTCACTTTCTTTTATGTAAAGCACTTTGAATTACCACTGTGTATGAAATGTGCTATACAAATAAACTTGCCTTGCCTTGCCTTACATGGGGGAGAAAAAAATTGAAAAAACGTGTTCGGTATTCGGCATTCGGCCTTCAGCCCCAGTGTTTCATTTTGTTCGGCTTCGGCCAAGAATTTTCATCTCGGTGCATCCCTACCGATAACGGTATATAACTGTCTTAAATTATTCCCTTAATATTTCCCTTGTGGCTAAAACAGGTTGTTTTTGAAAATCATGAAATAAAGCTGCTCTGATTTTTTATTGATGACTGCAGTGTTAATAATAATTATAGGCCCATAATTCTTTGTTTAAATTAATAGACCTGTTTTAAAAAATCTTTTTAAAAATTGTTTCAATGAGGAGTAAGCTAATAGCCTAATTTATTATCCTCACAGCGCATCGTGTGGTGATGCCCTATGAAATTATCACGGGGCAATAATTTCATGTAATTTATTAATAAAATTCATCTAATAATAATAATAAGCCTAATAATAAGAAGAATGTAACAGACCTACATTAATTAAAAATACTAAATCCTCTTAATATTGCAAATTTTTGATGTTTATCTCTGCTATCATCGTCACATGATACCATGCAAATCAGCACGGGGATGTTATGACCTGCAATGTGTGCCCATGTGGAAATAGTTTTATGAATTAATAAATAAAGACAAAAAAAATATTTTTTATTGAATTGAAAAAAGAAAAAAATCCCAACTTTCTCTCTTTTTGTAACAGGTCGTGACACTTTTCTATTATCCTTCATAAATGATATTACTTTGTAAGTGTCATATTTGGCAGTTGGCATTAGTATATTACTAATAACAGTGGAATAGGAGAAATGTAATACCACAGAAAAAAATAAAAATATGCCTTTTTCGAAACTGCTGTATATAAAAAAACTCATAGCTAAAGTTTAAGCTAGTGGTTCTCAACCTTTTTTCCACCGGGCCACACTATGGTCTATCTATAGTGCAAATCTCATTGGCCGCACACATGTCATTTACATATTACATCATCAATATTAACCAACCAGATTTATAATATTATATATAGCCTAAATATTATGATATCTAAACGATTACATTTATTGAAATAAATAATTCTACTCACCACTAATAAAACACCTGATGCTGTCGGGAGCTGACACATTTAGTGCAATTCTGCTGGAAAGGAGTAACAGCACAATGAAGTTGAGATTGTAAGTTGCAGTCTGGAAGTGTTACTTGACACGTGACATTGCAGAAAGTGTGCGTTCGCAAATGTAGCCTATGTTGATCCAAATATGGAAAACATTTTCAAATTTAATAATCTGAGGTTCTCTCCAGAGATGTTTTGCCACATTTTTTTAATTAAGGAGTATTGCTGCGTAGTAGCCTATGGGTGTTTTTTTTACCTGTACATCTTCAGTGTGAGTGGCGGGGCAAACCGAAAGTCGATGCCGAAAGTCCAGCACTCTCTTCACCGCTGATGCTGAGACTATTCTTGTTTGAATGCGTTCCTTCGCTGGCATGTTCCACATTTCGTTTTCTCCCTTAACCAATGTGTCCTTTCTGATGCTCAATTTTACAGAACTAATGGCTGCTGATGACTATTTGAATTGAATTCTGAAAAAAATTACTTTCAGTTTTACAATTCATTTTAGTTTTTACATTAATTAATTTAATTTACTAAACAAATATAAGCTATAATGTTTGTTTAGTAAATTAAATTAATTAATGTAAAAACTTAAATGAATTGTAAAACTGAAAGTTATTTTTAATTATGTTCAGCATGGTGGGCCGGATTTGAATTTGTGAAGGGCCCCTGGTTGAGAATGTAAGCCCGGGCCCGGTGCCAAAATGTCTGGGCCCCCCTAGAGAGGAACTGTGGGCCTGGTGTCAGTAATCAACGGGAGCTATCTCTTGCATATAGCAGCAACATCCAGGACGCAGCACACTGGGGGGTTTCACACCCTGTGCTGACGGTCCGCACGATGGACCTGCTGCAGTCACCATTCCACCCTCCCCTCATCACCTAAAATTCACTGAAAAATCCATGCAATGTAATATGTACAAAAAGTAACCATACATGTTTGATATCTTTCGAAATGTCTCAGTGCGTCTGGTAAAATGGTCTCATTCTCCCAATCATAATGAAAAGCTAAAGTAAGTTCTAAAATATGAGAAGTATAGTGCACAGCGTAAGGATGTGCCCTCTCCCCCTGATCTTCTATTCAAAACACCTCCTGTATGTAAATAAGCATTCCCTGCCACAGGATATCAGGAGCCATTTGGTTGCAAAATTCTGAAGTCTAATTATAATAACAAGACCACCATTTGGTGAGTTTATTGAATTATCTGAGTATATAAGGAAAGGGGACACAAAGTTCTGGGCGTCAGTAAGTCGATTGCCCACACAAGATCACTTGTGTGTAGTTTCAGTTCCAGGTATGGTCAGGCGTTAGTAAGCTGGTTGCCCACACAAGATCACTTGTGTGTAGTTTTCATTTCCAGGAGTCTGTAGGCTGACTGCCCGCACAAATCACTGTGTGTAGTTTTCATTTGCCAGGTAGTATTGTTAACTGATGATTCTATTCTTGTAACATTGGAGATTTGAATTATTGCTTCGATTACCTGGTTAATAAATTGTAACGTTTGATTCTATTCTGACTGCCTCTAAAGATTGCTTTCTCCCTATTAGAGTAGCGGATTCGTATATTTCCGCAAGCCTGCGTCAGTTTAGCGACGGCTAATACCCGGCGTCTTTTCAAGTGTACTTCGGATGCAGGGGCGGGTTAATTCCATTTAGGGACGGCGAACGCCGTCTGGTCAAACTAAATTCGGGTACGCCCATACCTCTGACTTTTGATTTAATGTTACTTTAAACAAGGATTTGACCAGTCCAAAGTTATTACGAGTGTTGTACATTGACCTACTAACATATCTGATAATGGCCAAAAACCTTTACAGAAGTAAACAAACTAACTAAAAGTTCTGAGGGGGCTCCAAGGGGTTATCCATGTCTATGATTGTGTACGTGTGCATTGACGGCAAATCTTAGATACATAACCATAATTACCTCTGATTGACGACCGGGCCTGACGAGATCGTGTCCGTGAGACCTGTGAAAAACAGGGCCTCTGAGCGATATAGTTTCCCTACATCTGAGCAGGTAAAGTATTAAACGGAGCTGAAAAGAATAATCAATCATTCGTTTTCATATTTTAATGATGCACAGATATCATTAAAACCTTTTCATTTATGGAGTCAGATGAAATAACGAGATAAAATATATAAGAAGAAGTGTTCCATTTTAATGTTCTTGTTGTGTCGTGAAAAGGAAAGACTGTAACACGCAAAGCCCTTCACCCGCGGAACGACTGCCGTCATTGGATCGTTCTAGCCGGGCCTTCTTACAAGAACAACTAATTTAAGCATTACTTTCTCTTAATTTAATTCGTTTTTTTAGCACCCCCTCTGAACTGTTAAGCCCCCGTTAGCACCCCCAACAAAAATCCGGGAGGCGCCACTGCCAAAACCTAAACTTAGCTCTCTCAGGAGACTGCATTTCAACTTTCCCCAAAAAACTTCACTCTGTATGATTTATAAGCGTTTTGAAATGTGGGGACATGGGTCAATGTCCTGAAAAGTCACCTTCACCTTGTAATACCTATGCCATACCTGTGTCATTATATGACGATTTATTAACTAAGTTCGGGAGGAGCACGTCAGATAATCAGCCTAATTACCTAATTACTCTAAATCTGCAGCCTAATTACTGCTAAATCTGCTAAATGACTAAATGTAAATGTAATTAACACAGGGGGTATGCAATCAAGGTACTCAACCCTTGGACATAAATACAGCTGACTTACATCCATCTAGTTGACGGTTAAGCAGCATCCCTCCAACACCCCTTCTTCACCAATATCACTAGAATTCTCATCACACCGGGGGGTACTCTGGGTTCAGGCCCTTCCCGAGCTCAGAGCCCTCCCCCAGGACAGCACGCCTACAACGTATTACCATACTCGCCAAATACACATTACGTTTATCGTGCTAGTAGATGTAAGTGTGAAATCGTGAAAAAAATTTATGCCCTCATTTGTCAAAAGAAAACGCAAAAATAGGGAGATAATAAGAGAGAGAGAGAGTTATAATATCAGATTCATAAAAGCATATTGCATGCAGTTCAGAGTAGGATGAAATAGGTGTAATACTCACAATAGTTTTTGTGTGTGTGTGTGTGTGTGTGTGTGTGTGTGTGTGTGTGTGTGTGTGTGTGTGTGTGTGTGTGTGTGTGTGTGTGTGTGTGTGTTCGTGTGTGTGTGTGTGTGTGTGTGTGTGTGTGTGTGTGTGTGTGTGTTAGCGTGAGTATACATGCATCCACACATGCACAGGTCCAAGGCCTTTATGTTTACAAGCACAACATGCTCCTGAACACTAGTCGTTTCTCTTACTTTCATTCTTCCCCATTCACTTTCAATGGCCGGCCATTTTTGACAAGTGTGACTTTGTGCAATTTTGTACAAAATAAAAGCATTTAAAAGCAAACTTCCTGATTAAACATTAAAGCACACTAGTGTGAGAACCAGTGCACATTTACATACTTTATCTCATATTGTGAAAATTATTCATAAAAAATATTTTTTTCACTCAAAAAATGAGGTGCCTACTTTCGAATAAATGAGGCTTACGATTATTCAGATGTAAATAGAAACACAAAACCAGTCCTAAATGAAAGAAAACAAGTTGACAAAAATAATGAATCCAATATTTAGTGATAATATAGCATAATGACAGATTTATAAGCAGTTGTTGGAGTCCGGTCCTTTTTGACCGGGAACACCACAAGTGTGGACTAGGTGAAATAAAACCCACAAAAAATTATGAAAATTCTAATAAATGAATGACAAGTACTTATACCCGATGTGAACAAAGTCAGTAAGTTTGAGTCCAATGCAATAATGTTAACTAGTATTTTCGGGAAAAATATTTATTTTCCGGGTCAATTTGACCCGAATACAACCAAAGGGTTAATTTAAAAAAAGTTTTAGTAAATGTTGAAATTAACATGAGTGCTGTAGAGATATTGTTCACCATTAGTCAATGTTAGCTAATGTAGTTAACTAAGAAAGCCTTACTGTAAACATTGTGCCTGAGAGCAACAGACCTAACCATATTTGACCCATTGAGTGAAAGGGTGACACCGACACAGAAAAACTTCAAATTAAAATGAACAAAGTCTTAAAATGTACATAAAGTGAGCGGAAGAGAATTAATGTTTTATAACACTAAAAATGCAATTACGAAAGAATTTCAAGGTTTCAGGGTAAGGTTTATAAATGGTTTTGAAATAAATATCTTGATAATGCTAATCAAGTTTGCATTTGTTTAATAAAAATACAGTAAAAACAGTAACAATGTTTTCCATTTTAATATATTTTCAAATTTATTTTTCTTCTCATGCAACAGCTACATTACTCCAGCTTTCAGAGTCACGTGATCCTTCAGACATCATCCTGATTGCTGCTCAAGAAACATTTCTTCTTATTATTATAGTTATTATATATATATATATATATATAGCTGAAAATGGTTTTGATGCTCAGTAAAACAGAAAGATTGAAATATAAATATAAAATGGAAAATTGAAATGTAAATTATTTGAAATGATTTAAAATATAAATCTTTATTAACATTATTCATGTCTTTGCTCATTACTTTAAATGTTTTCTTGCACATGTATAATGCAAGACAGGGAACATATCAACATCATATACCACAACACACTGACACACACACACACACACACAGAGAGAGAGAGAGACACTGACACACACACACACACACACACACACAGAGAGAGAGAGACACTGACACACTGACACACACACACACACATACACACACACAGAGAGAGAGAGAGACACTGACACACTGACACACACACACACACACACACACACAGAGAGAGAGAGAGACAGTGACACACTGACACACACACACACACACACAGAGAGAGAGACACTGACACACACACACACACACACACAAAGAAAAGAAAGCTTTGAGAAAAAAAATGAAATTGAATCATGACTATAACAAAGATATGAATTAGGACAGCACTAAAATTTTTAACTATTTTGAAAATAAGGAGCATATGTTTCCAATCTTTCTACTTTTATTCGAAGTATAAAAGCAAAAGCAAACTTTGAAATATTCTCACAGAATCTAAGAAATATACCAAATATATACGTATATAAATATAAGTGATAAATATTATTATATTTCACTGATAGATAATTAAAAGCATCCACCCTAAAAAATAGAGGTAAAGTCACTGCAGTAAAAAGGGTGTTCAGGAGCTCCAGGAAAGGAAGAACAAACTGAAAGTTGGATATATTCTAAACAGAGATTTTTAACAAGTGTCTTTAACCTTTGGGGCAACAAGATCAGTGTCAGATAAAGAGCGAAAGAAACCTCAACATCACCAAAGCTGTAGCACTGAAAATCATCTCATGTAAATATACGTTCTTACACTTTTCTCGAATGATTTACTGTAAAAAGAGGCACATTACGGTCTTTTTTGTTAAATTGAATGGATCCTTGAATTAAAGTATTGCATTTCTTAAAAACGGAATGACCACAAACATATGAATGGTTCTATAAATATAATAAGAGTTCTCATTATAAACACAAAATAATAGTCAACTTTAATATTCAGTGAAGATTGTTATTTGATGGGGATGCTAAGGTTTGAGAAACATTGGAGAACCACTGCCTTTGTTGATCATCAGATCTGATTCATTGTTCTTTCTCTTTCTTTCTTCAGTCTGCGTGGATGTAGTATTACAGAGAAACAGTGTCTCATCCTGACTTCAGCTCTGAAATCAAACCCATCACATACGAGGTTTTCCCTCGTTACCCTCCTCATTTGCTCCCTTTATAATCTCCTTGTGTTTGCAGTTCCGTGTGGGTTCGTTTCCTAATGTTAGATGTCGTCTGTGTCCTGTCCAGCCTTGTCCAGCCAGCCAGTTTGTTTTTTGTTAATAAAAGCCCTTTTACCTCCTGCAATTGGGTCCTCTTCCATCTCCGATACCTGACAGAACGAACCCACCATGAAGAGGACCCAGTGGAGGAAGGGTTTGCACCGTCCGCCACCAGCCTCCACACTGTCCAGCCCCCTCTACGAGCGCATCCTCCAGTTCAGGGCCCTGAGCTGCCTCCGTCAACAGGGCACTGACGTTAGGAGGTTTGCCCAGGAGTTCAGCGACGCAGCAGAGGGGTTGGGGTTCAACCATGTGGCACTGAAGGACATGTTTAACAGTGTCCTCGATGAGCCCCTCAACTGGTGGAGGATGAGGGGGCTGGATCACCTGTCGTTTGGGGAGTTTGTGGGGTTCCTGGCTCGTTCCCCAGCAAAGGAGGCTGGAGTGCCCCAGGTGGCGGCTGACGAAGCTGCAGTGCCTCCAGTGGCGGCTGTCGAAGCTGCAGTGCCTCCAGTGGCGGCTGTCGAAGCTGCAGTGCCTCCAGTGGTGGCTGTCGAAGCTGCAGTGCCTCCAGTGGCGGCTGTCGAAGCTACAGTGCCTCCAGTGGCGGCTGTCGAAGCTGCAGAGCCTCCAGTGGCGGCTGAAGAAGCGGCTGCACCCCCAGTTGTGGCTGACGAAGCTGCAGCACCCCCGGTGGCGACTGAAGAAGCTGCGACATCCCGTTCTCAGAAACGGAGGAGGAGGAAGAAGGCTTCTTCCACCCTTCAAGGCCTGGAGGCCGTTCCAGAGCCGTCTGCTGGCCAGGAGGCCGTCCCTGAGCCGTTCCAGCTCCTCACCCTGCCGGCGCCGCTCCAGCTCCTCGTCCTGCCGGCGCCGCCCATGCTCCTCGCCCTGCCGGCGCCGCCCAAGCTCCTCGCCCTGCCGGGCCCACCCTGGCAGCCTGCTAAGCTGCTGGCTCCCCCCTGGCCTCCTGACGGGCTAGAGCCGGCCTGGTCTGTCCCTCCGGCCCCGCCCTGGCCATCCACCAGGGTTCCTGTTCGGCCGGATCCTCCCTGGTCCATCCCTCCGGCTCCACCCTGGCTGTTTGCCAGGGATCCTGCTTGGCCGGATCCTCCATGGTCCGTCCCTCCGGCTCCGCCCTGGCTTCCTGCCAGGATCCCTGGACTGCATGAGCCTCCCTGGCTCAACCCTCCCGTCCCTCCCTGGACATGCTGAGCTTCCCTACTGGCTTGGCTTCCTTCCTTCCCTCCCTCCCCTCTTTGTCTCTGTGTTTGATTGTTCTTGTCTGGTCTGTTATTGTGTGTCAGTCTTTGTGTAGTCAGGTTCTTGTGCTGTCATGTTTCTGTCTTGTTCTTGGTGTCCCTCATTAGGGATGCCAGGTGGCGTCCCTTTTGGGGGGGGGGGGGTAGTGTCAGGGTTCTGTCACTTCGGTCTAGTGTTATTCATGGTTTTGTGACAGAGCCATGATACTCCCATCATGTCCTTGTTTCATGTTGGAGCGTGGTGTTTGGATCCCGGCACTCATGTCTTGAGTTTCGGTCACGTGACGGGGTTCGGACACTCGCGCTCCATTTTCTGTCATTGTGTGTGCGCGGCCTCGAGTTCGCTCGGCACCACGCACTCTTGTCCACGTGTGTTTTGTTGTGTTGCACGCAGTTCGTGTTTCTATCGGCTGCGTGCATTTATGTTATATCTTGTGCTGTGTGGCACGCAGCTTGTATATTCATTGGCTGCGTGCTTTCATGTTGTCATGTCTTGTGTGAACACGTGGCTTATGAGTTTTCTCATTAGCTGCGTGTTCATGTCCTGTTTTGCACATGGCTGGTGATTTGTTTGCTGGCCATGTGCTTGTGTTTCTGTTTTGTGTGAGCACGTGGCTTCTGTCCTAGTTTTCTGTGTGCCACGTGCTCTCATGTCAATTTGTCTTGACCCCACCCATCTTGTTACCTGTTTATTGATTAATTTTCCCCAGCTGTTTTCCCTCGTTACCCTCCTCATTTGCTCCCTTTATAATCTCCTTGTGTTTGCAGTTCCGTGTGGGTTCGTTACCTAATGTTAGATGTCGTCTGTGTCCTGTCCAGCCTTGTCCAGCCAGCCAGTTTGTTTTTCCCCTACGAGGTAGTTTTTGTTTGTTTGTTTAGTTTTTTGTGAATAAAAAGCCCTTTAACCTCCTGCAATTGGGTCCTCGTCCTCTTCCATCTTTGATACCTGACACAGGGTTTCTCTGTATAACAGTGTAGATATGTAAATCTACACCTGGCTGGTTCGAGGTCTATAGGCTGGGTCAGTATTAAAGTTTTTTTTTGGTGTGTGTGTGTTTGAACTGGTCTTTTTGAGAATGGCACACTAAGGGAAATGTTGTGTGGAGCACGTACATGGAGATGGTTTGGGTGTGTTTTATTCAAATGACAAAATTCAGGCACACATTTGCTCTAATAGAATACTCCAAATTAATTAACATTAGAATGAGATTAAAGACTAATTAAGGTACACGCGTGTTGTGAATTAGGTGAACATTTTGTGAAGTTATGGGTAGAAAATAATCCATACAGTTATTAGTGAATGAGACGCACTGTTTTGATGATTTTGTGGGGTCTTGGCTCAGCTCTTTAGTCTGGATTCTGATGATGGTTTGAGTCGAGTACTGGTTTACCTGTGCTTACAGGCATTCATTTTATCATAGCGAATGTCACTAATAACGAAAAAAAAATCAGCCTGTCCTAGAATCTGATATAGCATAAAAAAGAAGACAAATATCCAAAAATACTGTCTGTTGAGCAGGTAAGAGTCTTCACTGTAGTTTTGACTCATTAAAAACAATTGTTTAATAAATAACATTGAAAAGTTTGGCAGCGCTGATATTTTATAAAACAATTGCTAGATAATTGTA
This sequence comes from Schizopygopsis pylzovi, assembly GCA_027422435.1. Lineage (NCBI taxonomy): Eukaryota > Metazoa > Chordata > Actinopteri > Cypriniformes > Cyprinidae > Schizopygopsis > Schizopygopsis pylzovi. Next base: position 49,967 of record JAPDDL010000703.1, read on the forward strand.
CCTGTTGATCTCTGGGTCAGTTTTAAATCTCACCTTCTCTAAAAAGCCAGTCTGATATTGATATGAGTTGTTACAGTCTCTTTCACTTTCAGTTTTACTTGAAACAAGGTTTCTTTGTTTTAACAACAGATGATTCCTCAATTGATCAATCCATTAATGTTGCTTAGTTATGGCTACAGACTGTCAGAAATATTAACAAACCTCCTACCACACCATACCTGCAATGCAATAGCTCAATATGTAAGAGTGAAATAGATGTGACATAATCATGCAAAAACAAATAATGTCAAACTGATATTTTGTGTGAAATCCAACACGACAACTCAGCAGAATTTTAAACTATACTAAATTAACTTATATTATATTGAATTTGATTTTTTTTTTCTCACTTTAAAAAAATTGAGAATAGTCCATTTAAATTTTTTCTGTCAGTTCTGTGTCTTAATCTACATTTTATAATTCACAAACTATTTTGTCCAACTGAAGATGCTTCAGACTTCTAACTAGTATCCTCAAATCCCAGTTATGGATTGGTTTGTGGTTCTATAATTAAGTGTCCATGTTTTGTTTGTGTATTAATGACTGTATGGTGTTTAGGCACGATGAATGAACTCAAACATTAACTTAACATCATTTTAAGGCATTGTCTTTTCTCTTTCTGTCTTCAGTCTGTGTGGATGCTGGATTACAGAGAAACAGTGTCTCATCCTGACTTCAGCTCTGAAATCAAACCCATCACACCTGAGAGAACTGGACCTCAGTGGAAATCAAATAAAAAACACAGGAGTGAATCAGTTATGTGACGTACTGAAGGATTCACTCTGTAAACTGGAGAGATTGAGGTTAGTAAAATTCCCATACAAGAAAAAAATGCTTTAAATCACTTTAACATTAGACTTTAAATGAAACACGGTTACTCAATATCTAAAAAAGAGCTTGAGTTCGCTTTATATTTGTGGAAAATAATTCCTCACGGACCACTATGTTAGCAGGATATGTGCAACTGTGACACAAGTATCTTCTCTCTGTCAGTAATATCACTAACAGTCATGAAAATATGTGTAAGTATAAGACACATTGTAAATGGCAGAGACCACAGTGTCAACAGCAGCAGGATAACTGCATGGCCAGTTGACCCAAAACACAGGCTCATCATTAGCAAAGCATGGAGCCCAATATGTGTGCAAGAAATTATATTTGTGATGAAAACAGTAACATTTACCAAAACAAATGTAGTTGCAAAGGAGTGAATGTGTTTCTGCAGAACCTTCTGCCTCCAAGACTTCATTTGTGCCATTAATTTGCTTTATCTATAATGTAGGGTTTTTAAAACTGCTCTGTTTTTGTTTTTATTTGAAACATTTTGGCAATGTAGAGCATATCATTATACGTTTAAAATGGTTGGGTCTTTTTATGAATTGGCTTGTTAAAATTCCCTCTGGCTGGTATTTTTTCTATCTGTCGTACAGTAAGGTGCAGTTACATTTACCTTTGAATGGCAAATTTCTCCAGGCATATAAAAGTCAGGACCGGGTGTGAATCTTGTGTGGGAAACGTTTATTCAGACAGTCTCTACTTTATATTCTTGAACAATGCTGTTATGAGGTAGACACAATTGAACGATTCCCTCATTCCTTGTGAATAATTAGTATAGCTTCGATAAAGCTCTGCCCACACTGAGCTCACTGGCAAATCAAACAACTTTTGATCAATGCTGTGAATTTCTCTGTCAAATTCACTTGAACTTGATGCCAAATCCATGTAGTGGAATTTCTCTGCAACTGGAAGTCCATCGGATGAAGTTCCTCATTACATGATTCACATTGAGATGACTGTGATATAGAAAAGGCACATGTGACTGTGCACTCTAAATATCACAAGCATTATACACTGGGTGAAAGTAAAAATGATCTCTCTTCTTCTGTCTCTTTGTCTTTCTGTTGGTGTCCTTCTAGACTGAAGTACTGTGGCATTACAGCCGTTTCTTCTTTAACTCAGTCTTTGACAAACACAAAAGCACTGCAGTTTCTAAAAGAGATTGATCTGAGAAACAATATGATTGGAGACTCAAAGAAGCAGCTCACTGATGTACTACGAGACTCAAACTCTAAACTGTGAGTAAACATCTCTTTGTTGTATTCATAATAACACAGATAAGCATGTTGCATGTATTATATTTAAAACACAAATACTGTAGTTTGGTGATCAATTCTCACTATCAAATAACTATTAATTATGACGTTTGCTTCAATAAACTCCTAATTTGCTGCTTATTAGTAGTTAGTATGTTAGTTGTTAAGTTTAGATATATGGTAGGGTTAAGGGATCTAGAATATGGTCAAGCAGAATAAGGCATTAATATATGCTTTATAAATACTAATAAACAGCTAATATGCTAAGGAAATGCATGCCAATAAACAAGTTAATAGTGAGAATTAGTCCTTAAAATAACATGTCACCAATATTGATCTTAAAAATGTGTGCCGAATAATGTAAAATCAGAAACTAACATGATTACAAGAATGTAATGTTTGATGAAGTCTTTTATACTCTGTACTCAAAGTAATTGAAATACAGTAACTCATTTGCAATTTCTCCTCACTTTTCGCATCCTCCTTACAGCCTGGAGAAGGAACATTCCCTCTGGAGAGCTGATGAAAACTACATTAGTGTGATGTATGTAATCAAAAATTAAAATGTTCATTATATATTCAAATATGAACTGAGAGTATCAGCATAAATAAAAAAATCCAACCCCTAACCTGTTTTAAATCTTTCAGGACAGCAGAAGGGTTAATAATGAAACATACAAGTTCATGAGTAATGTTGAATGTTTATTGTTGGTTTTGTATTTACAAATGATATGTTGTGGTTTTATTTACAGGTGAAATAAGGAATGAGAAGAGGAAGATAAGCGCTCAAACTAGGTGGATTAGCAGGAAGATACGAGTCTTTGGTATAAGGACTACACTCAGATAATGACATTGTGATTAACTCAATTTTGAAGAAATTACAATATTGCTGTTCATGATTGTGCAATAAAATGTAAGTGCTCAGATATATCAAATGAACATATAATATAAACTGAAAGTAACTCTACGTGTTTAAAGATTCAAATCAATGTCATTTTTTTTTATGCCATAAATGAATTTTTATATTTTATAGTTTATATTTCTGTAAATTTTTACATCTTATCTCTTACATTTATATATATTGTTTATATTTATTCATTTAATTTGTATCAAGTCAGTTTTGTGTCTGCACAAACATTGTTTTAGTTCTGTGAAGAAACATTCAAGTAAGAGTTTGATTGTGTTTGGTTCATTAAAGAATGCTTTGACTGACGTAAGAGGCATGGATGGAGTCTCTCTTCCATCAGTCCAGACTAACTGATCTTCTGGCATCTGTAGAGTTTCTCCTGTTTAAAGCTGTAGAGTTTTCTGTAGAAATTACATATGAATGAGCAGCCATGCAGGTCTGACTAATACATAAAGACAAATGTTATAAAACCAATTCTCATCTCACTGGCAGTTATTTCATACAATCATTGACATTATTAACACTGTTGTCAACCAAAGACAGTGTTACTATCACGCAGGAAGCCTTTCTGTTATCAAATGATGAAAAACAACAACTACACAGTTCCTGTGGACCATCATGACAGTGAAGATCAGTAGGTTTTTGAATACTAAAAAACACAGTTTTAAGGGCTTCTGAGAATTTTTTTATTAATTTCTGAATATAATGACTAGAGGAGGTGTATAATGAATCTTCATGTGTGTGTAAATATGTTGCCAGTATTTTAAAGTTATTAATCACATAAAACAAACACAGCAGTCTTTGATTATACTGTGAGGAAAGAAAACATATGATCTGCATCTTGAGAAGAGAAATTACAAAATGGCAGGGTACAGTACATCAAAATTAATCAATAGATTTAGGAATTTATTAGAAGGATGTATTTCATTCAAGGTTTTGAAGTGTTTATTTGCTTTGTGGGGAAGGGAACCTTAAATTTAAGAGTTATATGTCAATGGAACAAAGGATTGAATATACTGTAGGAAAGAACCTCGGGATGTCAGGCATTTACAATATGTATATTTTAATAGTTATCTAGAAACAGGGACAGTACCGTTTAAATTATACTGTATGTACTGTACACTTTCTACACTCCAGTCCAGCAGGTGGCGGTATGAACAGTTCAGCTGCTGGTTAAACTCACCGAAGAAGACGAAAGTGAAAGTAATAGTAATAGTAAAAAATTGTACCAAGAATAAAATATTGGTGGGCTTTGATTTTACAGGCTCTAAGAAATGTAACATTTACTAACATGTATATAATCCACACAATCCATCTTCCTATACCGACGACAGATCACAAGAATGTATTGACAACCCGCGCTCAGCATCGCTTAGTCCCCTGTCAGATTTTGCTACCTCCCATTAAAACAGTGGGTAGTACAATTCGAAAACGAATGCTTCCTGTTAAATTATGTTTTATTAATGTGTACACACCTACCACAACCCTAAACCTACCGTTACAGTAATGCAGATACATTAAATATTGTTGTTTAGCGTGAGAAAAGGGATGCAATATTGATGCGCGCATGCACAGTAAGCCGAGGTAGGAAAATCTGACGGGTAGGATAAAATGTCAGGACACCGCCTCGGTGCGCATGTGCGGTCATTTGGCAAATGAGAGCGAACGTTACAGTAAACGCTGTTAATCGTTACCAGTCCGAGTTAATGCAGAATCTCTTTTACCGGATTGGACTTTGCTTTGGAATCACCACATGACAAACAACAAGTGTGAAGGACCGAAAAACATTGGAAAGTATGTCGTCTTAGTGCACACGACTAATTTGTGGTATACTTCTTCGTCTACTGGCAGAATAAAGTATGGAATACAATTATGGAATAAAACATTTGGATGATTCAAATTGTCTGTACATAATATAGCTTTAATGACTTATTCAATCTGAGGATTATGTCAGTCAACAATTGTTAGTCTCCAGTAAAAAAAAACGGGGGGTGCGGGGGTTTACAGCAAACGGAAGTTGGATTTTATCACGCGCCCGATCATCTAATCTGTCGCGAACAAAAAAATCGAACGTGTTCAAAGATATCTGGATTCTGTTTCCTGTACACAAGGCTGTCTGTACTACTGCAAGTAAGCTTTATTACTTACCTTGTTACAATTATTTGGAGTGTATGAAAGGGTTTCAGCTGTATTTAAATGTGAAGTTGTATGCTAGTTCCAGGAGTAGCTGTTAGCCTATAACCGACGGCCAAGAAGCAGGAAATTACTGTTTGATCACCACGCATGTTAAAGCATGAAGCTTATCAAAATTGAATAATTATTTTTCTCAAGGATTTTCCCCCACACTTCTTTCATTTAGTCTGCTTTTATCATTTAGATAACTCGCATTACTAAATTTAAAAAGTGAAAATCGAAAGTAGAATGCCGAAATCGAAAGTAGAATGCAGTCACAGGAAGTTAGGCCTAACGTTATATCTCGACGAAATCCGACATTTCCAGTTATGTAGCTAAACTCCGACATGCCTTCTCTCATGTAACTCGGTTTTATTTTAAAGAATAATATGACAAAAATATGTTTTGGTAGCATATCACATTACGTTTAGTACAAATAGTAAATCACTGTACACCTATTGCAAAAGCACTACGATACAACAAGATAGGAAAAAGTTAGAAGTTAAAAGGTAATAGAAAGAGTATTTAAAGACTCAAATACAGAAAGTAAAGTATTGTTGATTATCAATGTCAGTAGCAAAGTACTGACTTAATTTTTATTTCCTGCATAGCACATTTAGGCAATGTGTTTTTCATTCGTACCTCTGAAATGCCATGTTATTCATCTCAGTAACATTGTTATCTCCAGGTCATGCTGATGTTTGCACTGGCTGTATAGCTGCAGTATGTCAGGGAACCAAGGAAAGAACTCTCTGTCTGAGATGAGTCTAACCGAGGAACATGGGTAAGTCAGCTTTCAAAGAATTCTTTACTTAAGTTTCAGTTTTTCCTGTAAACAAAACCTTAAAAACAGTGGGTGTTTTTCTCAGCATTGTTTTTCTCAGAATTTATTGAGATTGCAAAGTGTTTATAAAGGGTATGACTGAGCCTGGTTTATCCCAAGGTTTTTTATCTACTAGTGTCACCTTTGATTTGCTCAGTTGGGGTCTAAAATATATTGAATGTTCCATAGTATCATAACGTTTATGCCACTGAAACCACTGGGAAGAGAAGAAAACTTGAACTGAATTGAGCTGAGTGATGGGACTGTTATCTTATTCGAGCTGCTTTACAGTAGAATTTGGAGTTCTCTCATAGTTGAGGAAGTTTGTATCATTGATTTTATGTTCCTGTTTATCACTATGAAGCTGCTTTGAAACACGTATTGTATAAAGCGCTATAGAAATAAAGGTTATTTGACTCGAGCATCAACGAAACACACTGTCTGATGATGTGAGTAAGCAGGGAAAAAAACCTTGCAGAAGTCTAGTTCGAGGCCATACAAAGGTTGTGTTTTAGGAAAAACAACTCGGGTAGGCAGGAAAATCTCATTAGTGTTCAGTCATAGAATTGAGGAAATAGATGGTGAGACTTTTCCTTTGTTCTACTTGCATAGCTGGTAGAACAGTTTATATTATAATGTGTATATTGTCGAGATAAGTTTGGTACAAGTGCGACGGGCGGTGGCATATAGGGATGCAACGATACCGTTTTCTTCAGAACCGAACCGATCCGATACCGCGAATTCTGAGGATCGGCCGATACCGATCCAATCCGATACCAGCGTTTATTTTTAATTTTTATGTAACTTAGAATTTCTATACTTCTCTGTGTTGACCTGATCGTCACTCTTCTGTGTGTTAAACACAATCTATTACAGTGTTTCTCAACTCGGTCAAACGTGCTGGGTATGCAGCCCAAAAGTGGGTTGCGAGACCATTCTGAAGGTGCGTTCACACCAGACGCGAATGAGGCGAATCACGCGAATGATTTACATGTTAAGTCAATGCAAAGACGCGATAGACAATCCTGCGGTGCGCGAATGAGGCGGCCACGTTAACCAATCAGGGGCTTGCTCTAGCAGTGACGTCATTACGAGCGGAGGCAGAAAATCCGAAACAACAATGGAGGACAAAGTAATTGTGGTTGTATGTGGGTACCCGGAGCTGTATATACATCTTCCTACTTTTACAAAAACAGGAATACATTTTGCAATGAGACTGGAGCTGCCTAGCAGAAGCCCCATCCATGACGCGAATTCGCGTCTGTTGTGTAGTAAATTTCATGCGCGAATTTCTCACGTGAATGAAGCGAGTAAACTCAAAATGTTCAAGCGTTCAACTTCGCGCGAATAGCGCGATTTATTCGCGTCATTTGCATCTGGTGTGAACGCACCTTGAGAGGGTTGTGGATTGTTTGCAGCCAAAGAAACGACATCAACAAAAAACGTAATTCTAAATGCTTTTCTGATGCGAGACTTTTATTTTAAAAGACGTGCATGAAAGCTGTTGACACTGTCAGATCATCTGACTCAGATGCAGTTTAAGTAAAGAAAGAGTGCCTGAGAAAAAGGCTCATTCCCAATTCAGTATCTGCGGTCAGATGAAATGTTGACAGGTTTAATGTCAGTGTCATTCATTATTCCACGTTATTTTCGTAACACGTTATGAAATAAAAAGTCTCTCATCTCAGAAAAAAAGAACTATCCTGTCCTGTCAGATGTTATATAGTGTGCTGGTAGCGCACACTCTTCTATAGCACGCGCAAACGTGGCGCCGCGCTATACATTACTTCAAAACGCAGAAACTATAAACATGCTACAGGACAATAAAAGTACAGTACCAATAAATCACATAACTGGTACTGCATGTGTTAGCTGGAAAGAATTTGCATTAGTGATCGACCGATATTGATTTTTTATAACCGATACCGATACCGATTATTTGTACGTTTATGTACCCGATAACCGATATGCAGAACCGATATTTATTTACTGTTATAAAGTAGGGGTCGACCGATATGTGTTTTTCAGGGCCGATACCGATACCGATTATTACAGATCAAGTAGACTGATAACCGATATTTTGAACCGATATACGTGTCTGGTGTAAAAATGAATGCCAAAATTAATAATAACAAGAGCTCTGACAAAAAAAAACGTTCTTTAAATGCTTTTAAACATGTCTTTAATTCTGAAAACTGTTAATAACAACTACATTAAATAAACAGTAATATTAATAAAATTAATAATAACGTAAGTACAGAGATCACCCAGAAGCATTCTGTAAACATTTTGTAAAACTTAAAGTAAACGTATTTAGCGTATTGTGTGATTATTCTCATCAAAAGTTGTAATAATTGTTGTAGTTGTCTTACGTATATTCTACTGCACCACAGTAATATATTCGGCTAAACCGAACTTATATTTTGACAGGTTGCCATGAGGACCTTTTAAGTTACTGTAGCCTATGTATATATGATATGACGATCGTTTTACTCAAATGAAACGGTCAAATGCTCATCAAGTGATTCTCCGAGCAGTTCTGGGGATGTTGTTCATGTATTTATGTCCTCATTTAATGAGACGGCAGATGCTGAAAACACCGCGAGCAGCACGCGCTCGAGTATGTATGTGTGCAGTAAATGAAACCGCACGTCTGTGTCATTCATTAACAGAGATGCAGAACATGCAGGATTCATATTTAAATAGTGTTTTTGCGGCTTAATATTTATAGATACTAGTCCATAGCGCGAGTCGATTTAAGTGTACTGACCTACTTTTGATTAATTCATCCAAACTTCAACACATTCCATGACATTCCGCGTTATACGGTAAATTCCATTATATGACTGCATTCCGCGATTACGCCCGCATTTTCCGCATCGCGGACATCATAGGTTATATTGAGGTGTTTTGCAACTTCAGCAACGTCTGCTGCTGCTTTACCTTTGAGAGACAACTGATGCGTGATCACTGAGGCAGCTCCAGTTAGCATGTGCTTTCGGTGTGAGACTGCCTTCAGTTTTCTGCGTTGATTGGTCGGACTCGTGACTTCTATGAAGGTAATTTTACGTCATAAAGATTTGCATGCGTATGGTAAGATTTGTGAAAGTGTACTTAAGACTGCAAGCGCAAATAAAATTTGCAAGCGCAAGAGAAGCTTTGTAAAGGTGTAAATCGCGCTTTAAGCGCAAGAAAAAATTATTTGCAGCATTTTGCTGTTACTCGTAAGTGTAATTCATGTTTTGTGAAACTGCAACTTCATGCTGACACTAAATAAATATGATCTGCATTCGTATGACTTCCATTTTTCCGCGCTTACACTTTTGGCACGTGTTTTTCGCCAAAATACGGTCAAAAGCACTGCAAGGCTGTGAACAGTGATTTGCAAGCGAAAACAGCAGTTTAAAGAACTGCAAAACGGATTGACTGCGTAGAACCAATCTGTATGTGTAAAAAAACAGACTGTCACATGTCTAAATGACTTGTTGTGTATGTAGGGTAAAAAGTTCCCGAAATAATCTGATTTGTACAGCTCCGTCTTTCTTTTATCTGCGCTTGCAGTTTTGGCACGATTCTCTCACTAACTGAGATTTGCAAGCGCGAAGGGGAGGCGGGTCCACCTTCTTGTAGCCAATCAAATGAGGCTCTCGCTGACTCTCCATTTACTCTTATCTGATTGGTTCAAATAAACACATCAAACGCCAAGACATTTATCTTCATTTAGTTCGGGGACGTTCTTGCTGCCGGAATGTTACTTTTATCGTACACATGCAGTAAAAAACTAATAAATACCAACTTAATTAAAACATTATATTTTATAAGTCGTGTACTATTAAGCTAGACTCCCATGTGTTCAAACTGAATTACGAGCTGGTGTTAACGTTATTTGGTTTGGTTTTGCTTTACATTGAAATAGTATAATCTGATTAAACTTTATAATTAAAATGATGTTATGTGAAAATGCTCAATGGTATCAGAGTGCTACACTTTGTAAAACCTTTTTTTGCTATGCCAATAAAGCTACTTAAATCTGAACTTGTCAATTTTTCAAACCATGTCTCTGTTTATGGTTTTTAACACTCAATTGTATATTTTGAAATGTCAGCATTGATTCTGATAACTTTCATTTGACCGATCAAGCTATTATATGAAGCAAGAATGAGTAACAAAATACTTTATTTGTGTCCAGATATGACTAATGCAAAAACTTTGATAAATATGTATTTAATCATGTCTAAATATATATCCAAATTCAAGTAACTAATTATGTGGGAATCCAAAGTTCCCAGCCACACAGACATGTTTATGTGTTTATATATAGAGAGCTAAACAGTCATCTAGTGGTTACACGATGGTATTACAGATGATAAATAGTGAATAAGTTATAGATAAATATTTTAGTAATATTTTGTAAAGTCCCCTTAAATTACAACATGTTAAAGAAAAAAAATATTACTGTTGCTTCTGTTGGTTCAATTATTATTTAACTACATTTTTGTTAAAACATTTTAACCATCCCTGATCAGTAGACAGGTGAAATTATGCACGTATTAGGCTAGTGCAGATAATAGGCCTTCTTTAATTATCATTAAAATTACAATATAATATTAAAATAAACGAAATATATCATATAGCCTGTTTAGGAAGAGAAGGATACTAACCAGCTCGTAATTCAGTTTGAACAAAAGGGAGTCTAGCTTAATGGTACACGACTTATAAAATATCATGTTTTAATTAAGTTGGTATTTATTTGTTTTTTACTGCATGTGTACGATAAAAGTAACATTCCGGCAGCAAGAACGTCCCCGAACTAAATGAAGATAAATGTCTTGGCGTTTGATGTGTTTATTTGAACCAATCAGATAAGAGTAAATGGAGAGTCAGCGAGAGCCTCATTTGATTGGCTACAAGAAGGTGGACCCGCCTCCCCTTCGCGCTTGCAAATCTCAGTTAGTGAGAGAATCGTGCCAAAACTGCAAGCGCAGATAAAAGAAAGACGGAGCTGTACAAATCGGATTATTTCGGGAACTTTTTACCCTACATACACAACAAGTCATTTAGACATGTGACAGTCTGTTTTTTTACACATACAGATAGGTTCTACGTGGTCAATCCGTTTTGCAGTTCTTTAAACTGCTGTTTTCGCTTGCAAATCACTGTTCACAGCCTTGCAGTGCTTTTGCAGTGCTTTTGAAGATTTTTTGCCAAAAGTGTAAGCACGGAAAAATGGAAGTCATACGAATGCAGATCATATTTATTTAGGGTCAGCATGAAGTTGCAGTTTCACAAAACATGAATTACACTTACGGGTAACAGCAAAATGCTGCAAAAAATTTTTTCTTGCGCTTAAAACGCGATTTACACCTTTACAAAGCTTCTCTTGCGCTTGCAAATTTTATTTGCGCTTGCAGTCTTAAGTACACTTTCACAAATCTTACCATACGCATGCAAATCTTTATGATGTAAAATTACCTTCATAGACTTCCTACATATCAGATGAGCGGTGGGCGGAGATTGCTCTCAGAGATTGAGAGATCGCCTCACTCTCACAGAGTGTTGAGCTCAGACAGGCTGCATCGAGCCAAATAGTGCATTTAAACATTAAATAGTTTCACCTGTATTATTTATTCACCAATAAATAATGTCACCTGTAAATAGTATGTTTGTTTGCATTAAAAAAATAAATAAAAAATATCGGCAAATCTGTTTTTAAAATGGCCGATATCGATAATCGGTAAAATGCTTAATATCGGCGCCGATAATCGGCCAGGCCGATAATCGGTCGACCCCTATTATAAAGTAAATAAATAACAGAGTGAAGTAGGCTTGCCGCGATAGATGTGATGACGATACTGGTGTTAAGCCGCAACACCGTTAGGTCATTTGCTCACCGTGGCACTCTCGTTTAGATTGTTTTTGTAGTAATAAAAATAAATTAAAGCTGCAAGCAGCGATGGAAGGGACCTCGCCCGGCTCACCGCCGACCGGTGGCTTCAGAAAGACAGGGAATAGTGAGCAATATGCATTTAAAAAGGTAAATATAGAGGAATATGTCAAAGTCATTTATATGTACCAAACCTGCTGCCAGCTGGTGGCGCAACGTCCATAACTGAACATTGGCATGTAGATGTCTTCATCCAGTACTTTTAAAAAACATATGAAGTTTGGTGCAGATTGGACATTGCATGTTTAAGTTCGTGTAAAATAAGTAATTTCCTGTTGCCAGCAGGTGGCGCTATGTCTATAACTGAACATTGTCACGTAGCTGTCTTCAGGCCATAGCTCTTATCAAACGTGTGAAGTTTGGTGCAGATTAGACATTGCATGTTTAAGTTAGTTTAAAACAAGTAATTTCCTGTTGCCAGCAGGTGGCGCCATGTCTATAACTAAACATTGGCACAGAGATGTCTTCAGTCCATGGCTCTTATCAAACGTGTGAAGTTTGAGACAGATCGGACATTTTATGGCTGAGTAACGACAGCTTCTATTCCAATGGCGAGACATCGAAATTTGTGATGCCGCCATGGACACGCCCTTTAACGAAAACTCTAGATCTTCGCAATTTAACATCACAAAGGCCTTTAGGTTAGACTGACCTAAATATTATGTTGATGTCATTAAATCTCTAGGAGGAGTTAGTTACAGAGTAAAACATGTCACTTCCTGTTGCCAGCAGGTGGCGCTATGACTATAACTGAATATGGTCACTTAGATCTCTTCAGGTCAGGATTCTTTTCAAACATGTGAAGTTTGGTGTAGATCGGACATAGCATGCCTGAGATAAAACAACTTCCTGTTTCATGGCGAAACATCAAAATTTGACAGGACGCCACGGACACGCCCTCCGATAAAAACTCTAGATCTTCGCAATTTAACGTCACAAAGGGCTTTAGATTGCACGGACCAATTTTGGTGTTCATCCGAATAAATCTCTGGGAGGAGTTCGTTAAAGTATGACACCTGAAAATGGCAAAAATGACACAAAATATGACGAGAAAATTCAAAATAGCCGACTTCCTGTTGGGTTTCTGATTTCGTACCTGGAGACTTTTTTGTAGGTATTGTTAAGTTACATAAGTGTACCGATTTTCGTACATGTACGTGAAACGTAGCTCGAGGCGCACTCCGCTGAATATTTATAGGTGGCGCTGTCGAGCCATTTTGCCACACCTACTTCTGAAACCCATATCAGACGTAAATTTTCACCAGTTCTGACGCGTGTGCAAAGTTTCCTGACTTTTCGAGCATGTTTAGGCCCTCTAAAATGCGATTAAGTTTGGAGAAGAAGAAGAAGAAGAAGAAGAAGAAGAATAATAAGAATTAAAGCTGCAAGCAGCGATGGAAGGGACCTCGCACCCAGCACCGCCAACCGGTGGCTTCAGAAAGAACGGGAACGGTGAGCAATATGCATTTAAAAAGGTAAATATAGAGGAACGTGTCAAAGTCATTTATATGTGCCAAATCTGCTGCCAGCTGGTGGCGCTATGTCCATAACTGAACATTAACATATAGATGTCTTCAGGCTTGCACCTTTATCGAACATTACATTTACATTTACATTTATGCATTTAGCAGACGCTTTTATCCAAAGCGACTTACAATAGTGTTCAGGCTATACATTTTCATTAGTATGTGTGTTCCCTGGAAATCGAACCCACAACCTTTTGTGCTGCTGACGCAATGCTCTACCACTGATCCGCACCAAACGCACATGAAGTTTGGTGCGGATTGGACAATGCATGTTCGATTTACAGTAAAACAATGAATTTCCTGTGGCCAGCAGGTGGCACTATATAGATAACTGAACTGAAAATTTGGTATATGTCTTCAGACCAGTAATTAAAAAAAAACATATGAAGTTTGGTGCAGATTGAACATTGCATGTTGAATTTGGTGTAAAACAAATAATTTCCTGTAGCCAGCAGGTGGCGCTATGTCTATAACTAAACATTGGCATGTAGATGTCTTCAGGCCATGGCTCTTATCAAACCTGTGAAGTTTGGGGCAGATCGAATATTTTATGGCTGAGTTAGTGCAAAGCATGACATATCCTGTTGTCAGCAGGTGGCGCTATGTCTTTAACTAAACATTGGCACTTAGATGTCTTCAGGCCATGGCTCTTATCAAACGTGTGAAGTTAGGTGCAGATTGGACATATCATGTTTAAGTTAGTGTAAATCAAGACATTTCCTGTGGCCAGCAGGTGGCGCTATGTATTTATATGAATATGGTCACTTAGATCTCTTCAGGTCAGGAGTCTTATCAAGCGTGTGAAGTTTGGGGCAGATCGGACATTTTATGGCTGATTAACAACAGCTTCTATTCCCATGGCGAGACATCGAATTGTGTCACGCCGCCATGGACACGCCCATTAGCGAAATCTCAAGCTCCTCGCAATATAACATCACAAAGGCCTTTAGATTAGACTAACCTAAATATTATGTTGATGTCATTAAATCTCTAGGAGGAGTTAGTTACAGAGTAAAACATATCACTTCCTTTTGCCAGCAGGTGGCGCTATGAATTTATATGAATATGGTCACTTAGATCTCTTCAGGTCAGGAGTCTTACCAAATATGTGAAGTTTGGTGCAGATTGGACATTGCATGTTTAAGTTAGTGTAAATCAAGTAATTTCCTGTGGCCAGCAGGTGGCGCTCTGATTATAATGGAATATTCGTATTTAGATGTGTTCAGGCCTGGATTCTTATCAAACGTGTGAAGTCTGGGGCAGATCGGTTATTGCATGGCTGAGTTACAACAACTTTTATTCCCATGGCGAGACATCGAAATCTGTGATGCCGCCAAGGACACGTCCTTAAACGAAAACTCTAGATCTTCGCAATTTAACATCACAAAGGCCTTTAGGTTAGTCTGACCTAAATATTATGTTTATGTCATTAAATCTCTAGGAGGAGTTAGTTACAGAGTAAAACATGTCACTTCCTGTTGCCAGCAGGTGGCGCTATGACTATAACTGAATATGGTCACTTAGATCTCTTCATATCAGGAGTCTTATCAAACATGTGAAGTTTGGTGCAGATCGGCCATAGCATGCCTGAGATATAACAACTTCCTGTTTCATGGCGAAACATCAAAATTTGACAGGATGCCACGGACACGCCCTCCGATGAAAACTCTAGATCTTCGCAATTTAACGTCACAAAGGGCTTTAGATTACAATGACCAATTTTGGTGTTCATCCGAATAAATCTCTGGGAGGAGTTCGTTAAAGTATGACACCTGAAAATGGCAAAAATGACACAAAATATGACGAGAAAATTCAAAATAACCGACTTCCTGTTGGGTTTCTGATTTCGTACCTAGAGACTTTTTTGTAGGTATTGTTAAGTTACATGAGTGTACCGATTTTCGTACATGTACGTGAAACGTAGCTCGAGGCGCACTCCGCTGAATATTTATAGGTGGCGCTGTCGAGCCATTTTGCCACACCTACTCCTGAAACCCATATCAGACGTAAATTTTCACCAGTTCTGATGCGTGTGCAAAGTTTCCTGACTTTTCGAGCATGTTTAGGCCCTCTAAAATGCGATTAAGTTTGGAGAAGAAGAAGAATAATAATAATTAAAGCTGCAAGCAGCGATGGAAGGGACCTCGCACGGCTCACCGCCGACCGGTGGCTTCAGAAAGACAGGCAACAGTGAGCAATATGCATTTAAAAATGCAAATATAGAGGAATATGTCAAAGTCATTTATATGTACCAAACCTGCTGCCAGCTGGTGGCGCTATGTCCATAACTGAACGTTAACATGTAGATGTCTTCAGTCTAGCACTTTTATCAAACATATGAAGTTTGGTGCAGATTGAACATAGTATGTTTGAGTTAGTGTAAAGCCTGACACATCCTGTTGTCAACAGATGGCGCTATGGTTACATCTGAATATTGGCCTTTAAATGTCTTCAGGGCAGGACTCTTAAAAAATATGTGAAGTTTGGTGCAGATTGGACATTGCATGTTTATGTCATTGTAAAAGATGTAATTTCCTGTTTCCAGCAGGTGGCGCTCTGATTATGATGGAATATTATGATTTAGATATGTTCAGGCCTGGATTCTCATCGAACGTGTGAAGTCTGGGGCAGATCGGACATTGTATGGCTGAGTTACAACAACTTTTATTCCCATGGCGAGACATCGAAATTTGTGATGCCTCCATGGACACGCCCTTTAACGAAAACTCTAGATCTTTGCAATTTAACATCACAAATGCCTTTAGATTAAACTGACCTAAATATTATGTTAATGTCTTTAAATCTCTAGGAGGAGTTAGTTACAGAGTAAAACATGTCACTTCCTGTTGCCAGCAGGTGGCGCTATGACTATAACTGAATATGGTCACTTAGATCTCTTCAGGTCAGGATTCTTATCAAACATGTGAAGTTTGGTGTAGATCGGACATAGCATGCCTGAGATATAACAACTTCCTGTTTCATGGCGAAACATCAAAATTTGACAGGACGCCACAGACACGCCCTCCAATGAAAACTCTAGATCTTCGCAATTTAATGTCACAAAGGGCTTTAGATTACAATGACCAATTTAGGTGTTCATCTGAATAAATCTCTGGGAGGAGTTCGTTAAAGTATGACACCTGAAAATGGCAAAAATGATACAAAATATGACGAGAAAATTAAAAATAGCCGACTTCCTGTTTGGTTTCTGATTTCGTACCCAGAGACTTTTTTGTAGGTATTGTTATGTTACATGAGTGTACCGATTTTCGTACATGTACGTGAAACGTAGCTGGAGGCGCACTCCGCTGAATATTTATAGGTGGCGCTGTCGAGCCATTTTGCCACACCTACTCCTGAAACCCATATCAGACGTAAATTTTCACCAGTTCTGATGCGTGTGCAAAGTTTCCTGACTTTTCGAGCATGTTTAGACCCTCTAAAATGCGATTAAGTTTGGAGAATAATAATAATAATAATAATTAAAGCTGCAAGCAGCGATGGAAGGGACCTCGCCCGTCTCACCGCCGACCGGTGGCTTCAGAAAGACAGGGAACAGTGAGCAATATGCATTTAAAAAGGTAAATATAGAGGAATATGTCAAAGTCATTTATATGTACCAAACCTTCTGCAAGCTGATGGCGCAACATCCATAACTGAACATTGGCATGTAGATGTCTTCATCCAGTACTTTTAAAAAACATATGAAGTTTAATGCAGATTGGACATTGCATGTTTAAGTTCGTGTAAAACAGGTAATTTCCTGTTGCCAGCAGGTGGCGCTATGTCTATAACTGAACATTGTCACGTAGATGTCTTCAGGCCATGGCTCTTATCAAACATATGAAGTTTGGTGCAGATTGGACAT
This sequence comes from Schizopygopsis pylzovi, assembly GCA_027422435.1. Classification (NCBI taxonomy): domain Eukaryota; kingdom Metazoa; phylum Chordata; class Actinopteri; order Cypriniformes; family Cyprinidae; genus Schizopygopsis; species Schizopygopsis pylzovi. The sequence continues at coordinate 67,339 of JAPDDL010000703.1, forward strand.
TGCATGTTTAAGTTAGTGTAAAACAAGAAATTTCCTGAAGGCCAGCAGGTGGCGCTATATATTTAACTGAACATTGGCATGTAGATGTCTTCATCCATTACATTATGTTGATGTCATTAAATCTCTAGGAGGAGTTAGTTACAGAGTAAAACATATCACTTCCTGTTGCCAGCAGGTGGCGCTATGAATTTATATGAATATGGTCACTTAGATATTTCCAGGTCAGGAGTCTTGTCAAACATGTGAAGTTTGGTGCAGATTGGACATTGCATGTTTAAGATAGTGTAAAAGAAGTCATTTCCTGTTGCCAGCAGGTGGCGCTCTAATTATAATGAAAAATTCGTATTTAGATGTGTTCAGGCCTGGATTCTTATCGAACGTGTGAAGTCTGGGAAAGATCGGACATTGCATGGCTGAGTTACAACAACTTTTATTCCCATGGCGAGACATCGAAATTTGTGATGCCGCCATGGACAAACCCTTTAACGAAAACTCTAGATCTTCGCAATTTAACATCACAAAGGCCTTTAGGTTAGACTAACCTAAATATTATGTTTATGTAATTAAATCTTTAGGAGGAGTTAGTTACAAAGTAAAACATGTCACTTCCTGTTGCCAGCAGGTGGCGCTACGACTATAACCGAATATGGTCACTTAGATCTCTTCAGGTCAGGATTCTTATGAAACGTGTGAAGTTTGGTGTAGATCGGACATAGCATGCCTGAGATATAACAACTTCCTGTTTCATGGCGAAACATCAAAATTTGACAGGACGCCACGGACACGCCCTCCGATGAAAACTCTAGATCTTCGCAATTTAACGTCACAAAGGGCTTTAGATTACACTGACCAATTTTGGTGTTCATCTGAATAAATCTCTGGGAGGAGTTCGTTAAAGTATGACACCTGAAAATGGCAAAAATGACACAAAATATGACGAGAAAATTCAAAATAGCCGACTTCCTGTTGGATTTCTGATTTCGTACCAGGAGACTTTTTTGTAGGTATTGTTAAGTTACATAAGTGTACCGATTTTCGTACATGTACGTGAAACGTAGCTCGAGGCGCACTCCGCTGAATATTTATAGGTGGCGCTGTCGAGCCATTTTGCCACACCTACTTCTGAAACCCATATCAGACATAAATTTTCACCAGTTCTGACGCGTGTGCAAAGTTTCCTGACTTTTCGAGCATGTTTAGGCCCTCTAAAATGCGATTAAGTTTGGAGAAGAAGAAGAAGAATAATAAGAATAATAAACGGAGCAGATTCAATAGGGTCCTCGCACCATCGGTGCTCGGTCCCTAATAATAATAATAAACGGAGCAGATTCAATAGGGTCCTCTGCACCATCGGTGCTCGGTCCCTAATTAAAGCTGCAAGCAGCGATGGAAGGGACCTCGCACCCAGCACCGCCAACCGGTGGCTTCAGAAAGACAGGGAACGGTGAGCAATATGCATTTAAAAAGGTAAATATAGAGGAATGTGTAATAGTCATTTATATGCGTCAAACCTGCTGCCAGCTGGTGGCGCTATGTCTATAACTGAACATTAACATGTAGATGTCTTCAGTCTAGCACTTTTATCAAACATATGAAGTTTGGTGCAGATTGAACATAGTATGTTTGAGTTAGTGTAAAGCCTGACACATCCTGTTGTCAACAGGTGGCGCTATGATTACATCTGAATATTGGCCTTTAGATGTCTTCAGGCCAGGAATCTTACCAAATGTGTGAAGTTTGGTGCAGATTGGACAATGCATGTTTAAGTTGGTGTAAAACAAGTAATTTCCTGTAGCCACCAGGTGGCGCTATGTCTATAACTAAACATTGGCATGTAGATGTCTTCAGACCAATACTTTTATCAAACATATGAAGTTTGATGCAGATTGAACATGGTATGTTTGAGATAGTGTAAAGCATGATATATCCTGTTGTCAGCAGGTGGCGCTATGATTATATCTGAATTTTGGCCTTTAGATATCTTCAGGTCAGGGCTCTTACCAAATACGTGAATTTTGGTGCAGATTGGACATTGAATGCTTAAGTTAGTTTAAAAGAAGTAATTTGCTGTTGCCAGCAGGTGGCGCTATATCTTTAACTGAACATTGGCACTTAGATATCTTCAGACCAATATTTTTATTAAAAGTGTGAAGTTTGGTGCAGATTGGACATTGCATGTTTAAGATAGTGTAAAAGAAGTCATTTCCTGTTGCCAACAGGTGGCGCTCTATATATAATGAAAATATTCGTATTTAGATGTGTTCAGGTCTGGATTCTTATCGAACGTGTGAAGTCTGGGGCAGATCGGACATTGTATGGCTGAGTTACAACAACTTTTATTCACATGGCGAGACATCAAAATTTGTGATGCCGCCATGGACACGCCCTTTAACGAAAACTCTAGATCTTCGCAATTTAACATCACAAAGGCCTTTAGGTTAGACTGACCTAAATATTATGTTGATGTCATTAAATCTCTAGGAGGAGTTAGTTACAGAGTAAAACATGTCACTTCCTGTTGCCAGCAGGTGGCGCTATGACTATAACTGAATATGGTCACTTAGATCTCTTCAGGTCAGGATTCTTATCAAACATATGAAGTTTGGTGTAGATCGGACATAGCATGCCTGAGATATAACAACTTCCTGTTTCATGGCGAAACATCAAAATTTGACAGGACGCCACGGACACGCCCTCCAATGAAAACTCTAGATCTTCGCAATTTAACGTCACAAAAGGCTTTAGATTACAATGACCAATTTTGGTGTTCATCCGAATAAATCTCTGGGAGGAGTTCGTTAAAGTATGACACCTGAAAATGGCAAAAATGACACAAAATATGACGAGAAAATTCAAAATAGCCGACTTCCTGTTGGGTTTCTGATTTCGTACGCGGAGACTTTTTTGTAGGTATTGTTAAGTTACATAAGTGTACCGATTTTCGTACATGTACGTGAAACGTAGCTCGAGGCGCACTCCGCTGAATATTTATAGGTGGCGCTGTCGAGCCATTTTGCCACACCTACTTCTGAATCCCATATCAGACGTAAATTTTCACCAGTTCTGACGCGTGTGCAAAGTTTCCTGACTTTTCGAGCATGTTTAGGCCCTCTAAAATGCGATTAAGTTTGGAGAAGAAGAAGAAGAAGAAGAAGAAGAAGAAGAAGAAGAAGAAGAAGAATAATAAGAATAATAAACGGAGCAGATTCAATAGGGTCCTCGCACCATCGGTGCTCGGTCCCTAATAATAAACGGAGCAGATTCAATAGGGTCCTCGCACCATCGGTGCTCGGTCCCTAATTAGTTTAGTTAGAGGACACTACAATTAAAACTGAACACTGCTGCTCAACGCAGTGCACCGAACGAACGAGAGTCTTGCAACACAGCAGTCTAGGTCTGCATTGCCGGCTGTCCCGACCAGATTTCTTACACCGCGGGATTAATTTTCCGAATACAAGGGGGTAATGGTCGGTAACTCTGGTGCAATTTGAATTTGAGCGGGTGGTCTAACATTATCCCGGTCCCAGACGTCCTTTCAGAACAGTATATCTGCGCTTTATTCTTATCAATCAGTTCAGCCTGCACCCGGACCGTTATGCACGCGCCGCACACATGGACCAGTGCTTCGTTTTATTGTCTGTGCACAGCGTGTGCAAAGATGCTCAGAGCAGGGTAGCAAATATAATTAATATACGGCTCTCAGACAGAACAGGCAGGTTGTGATGAGTGACTGAGCAGAATAAGTATGGATCAAGTCTGGATGCGCTGTCCTTGAAGGACATTCAACTCGTCTTTCCTTTTTTCTTTTTTTGTATTATGCTTATCCTATCATTTTAAATGACAGACTGTGTGGAATTTATTTATTTTTCTCTGCTGCACTTTTCACTGTGTTAACAGCAAGATGTTAAATGAATTTAGTATTTTGACAAGACTAATAAAATAGCTATTAGGCTAAACCTACATTTTTTCCTATTGTGTTGTAGGCTGAATGTTAGCCTAAACGAATTATATCCTGACCAAACGAATACAAATAAGGATTACAATTTATATATTACTTTTTTTTTCTCTCTCTGTGACACTTTATTCCGTGTTGGCAGCTAAATGTTATTGACATTTATCAGTCAATAAATTCAAGACTCTTGACAAGACGAATAAAATAAATACAATTTTGTGCAGACTAAACTTTTATTTGTTAGCCTATCTCTCTTTCTTTCTGCAGAAATGTGAACAAACAGTGAATATATCGCGGGAGCGGGTGAGTGCGGAATAAAACCTAAAACAGTCCCGCGCAGACCTCTACATCACAGATCAGATTTCATTTATCACGTGAAGAGAGATGACTGACAAGAAGAGTGAGGTGACACAGACAACACGATGTGGAAGAGTTTCAAAACGAAATGTAAAATAACCCGTTTTAAGGCTGTTGACTTCTGAGTCTGACATTAATCTTAGTCAAGGGTGCCCACACTTAGTCTGGGAGAAAACTCACCGAGATCTACCAAGTAAATAAATTATAAAATAGATATTAAATAAATAATTAAAAAGGCTTGTTGTGATGTATCTTTATGTTGCATTAATTTAATAATAATAAATAAAATAGTGTTTTATTATTATTCACTATTCACGTCGCTGTATTCAACTATATACTGAGCTGTATTCAAGCAGAAATATGATGTTATAGTGACCGAGGGCGCACACACATGGTTCGTTTGCGCATCATTTATAACGGACACAGCCTAATGCATGATCATGTCACTGTAATCAGCTTTACCTTGATTACAAAACTTGCCCATCAAAACTTGTGTGTACTAGTATGACACTGGCTTCTTTTATCCAGCGAGAGCTGTAGTTTGTGTATCATGTGCTCATACAGCGGTTTTGAGCCACCGTTCAGTCTGTATTAGCCTAACACACGATGAGAACCGTATTTCTCCTCCTAAACACAGAATATGTAGAGAGGTGGTACTGTTATTTTTTTATAGGCTATATATATTTTTTTTACATTACTTAACATGCGAGTCATAATATTAGTGAATATATTATATTGTAGTTTTATCTCTCGCCCCCCTGGTTGAGAAACACTGACCTAAAGCGCTAGCGATCTATTACCCCCTCATCTAAGTGATAATGTTTGAAAAAAAACATTTGTTTCTCATTTATTTGGTTCCACAGTATTTGCTGTAATAAAACGTGCACAGCGCTTACAGGCTATTTAAAACCTAAGGAAAAGAGGTAAAACTCAAACGATTTTGCTTATTGTTATTGTTAATATCAGTGTTGCTGATGTTGCTTTTTATAAATAAAATGTTTTTATTGTTGTAATTTTAAGATTACATTTTTACATGAAAATGTTAATTTTCAACAGTTGTTTGTTGTTGTTAAGATGACTGAAAGGAGGAAAAACCAAAGCGAAGAATAGACTTACTTCACTCTGTTATTTATTTACCTTATAACAGTAAATAAATATCGGTTCTGCATATCAGTTATCGGGTACATAAACATACAAATAATCGGTATCGTTATAAAAAATCAATATCGGTCGATCACTACTTGTAACCAATTGCTTTAATATATATTTGCACTTGTAATCACTTATCTATCATGCAAATATGCTAATTAGAATATTACATGGCCAAAATATGTATCAGGCACCAGTATCCCTGGTCTAGGAGGAATACAAAGGAGTAATGGTCATTTTAAGGACCTGACGACCGCCGTTTTGAAAATGGGGCGTTTCTTGGAGTCAAACTTTGGTAACATTTTAGTATATTTTTAAGTACATCTGATACTACTGTAAACCACTGAGAAAACTTTTGTTAGAATTTTTTGGGGTCAAGCCATATTTGCAGCTTACCATATGGTCTGGCCCACCGTGACATGGTTAAGCAGTATTTGCAATTGAAATATTTGTGAGCGAGAGTGACCACATAAATGTGTCTGTATGCAAATTCAACAGAGTTCACTGAAAGCAACATATTGGCTATTCACTGCATCATCCGCTACTTTCGATATCAAAGGCCGCAACAGGCCTAGGACAGAGTGTCATTTTTTATTAGTCCGTTTCAGAACAGGTCTATGCAGCTGAGCATTTACTCTGCAGAGTAATTGATGGCCAAAGACTATTTTATTTTTTTAAATAATTGTAATAAGAAACTTAGCACATTTCTTTTAGTGCAAATTTGTGAAGAAGGAGGGAAAAAATAAATACTTACTTTGCATTCAGGACCAAAATCCCAAAATGAATGCTGTATTCTTTTGGTCCTTTCTGCCAGTATTATGAAGAATGTAAACAGTACAAAAGCAATTCAAGCATTCAGTCTTGTTTAGAATGACCCACAGCGGGCTGATTTTCTCAGAAGATTTGTCTATCCTTTTTACCTGTAGTTGACAGGAGGTCCCTTAATGCTTATTGCCATTAACTAACTTTAACAATGACTAAAACATTTCTTACAGTATGTATTAATCTTTGTTAACGGTACCTAATAAAAATACAACTGTTCACTGTTAGTTCATGTTAGCCCAGGTCTATTAATTCATATTCATATATACAACTTTGGATTTTAATAATACATTAGTAAATGTTGATATTAATTTTAACTAGGATTAATAAAAGCTTTAAAAGTATATTTCATTGTTAGTTCATGTAAACTAAAGTAAAAAATTTGAACCTTATTGTGAAGAGTTACCACATAATGCTTATTACTTGCAGAGTAATACAAGTATATTTAGATCCATATGTTGTGTGGAGTGATCTGAATGATCTGAAATCATCAAGATCAGTAAAATATTGTCATTTCCAGGTCATGATGAGCATCTGATTGTTTTCACAAAGCAGTCTGTTTAGCTGCAGTATGTCAGAGGAGCGAGGAAAGGACTCTCTGTCTAAGATGAATCTCTCGGAGAAACAGAGGTAAGACTAAATTTGTGTTTAGATAATTATTTTAAACACTTTCTGTGAAGAATAAAATCCCATCAACAATGGAGTCTTTTTCTCGCTGCTGTCATGTCAAATGCTGTGCGAAACTTCAGTTTAGAACTTCCTATTACTGCTTTTAATTACTGCTAGAATATAGATCATTCTAGGTTAAAAACAACTTAAAACTGGTCTAATATTTATTATTGCTGAATGGGATGTATTTCAAATCCCCTCCTCTTTTATTTAATAATGAATAAGTGATCATAGTATTCTTAGAACCATTCTACCTGTTCTGGCATTTATGTTACAAGCATTGTCTGTATTTAGTATCTGAGAGATGACTGACTCTGTCAACTGATTGAACTTCAGATTTGACTTTTGGTCTTCTCTGAGCATATTGGTCTCCCTGTGGGGTTTAACTGTAATATGTTTTATTTATCATATAAAGTTGTTTGCATTACACTTTCGTGGGTTGCATGTTTAGTGGTCAGTGAAATGTAAAAGATATTTGTCTCTTTCTCAGACTCGTTCACTGTACACAATTCATTGTTCAGTATATTACGGTAATTGCTATAGAAACATGATTATATTTATTGCTTTAGTATCTTCTCATCTGATCAATGGGATCAACAGAGTTGGTTTGCTCATGAGATTCAATATGGTTGCACTATAACAGTTTTAGAGTGAAGTGGAAATTGTGCAGGATTACTGGTAGTTTACCTGTGATTCCTTTATATTAGGCCTGAGGAATTAGTGAATTAGTCTGTGTTAAACTAAATTAAACAAACTCTAATTTGGCACACAAAATCTGTTCAAATGAGACTGAAGTATCTCCTATATTTTTTTTATTTTTTTTCTCTGTGTCATTAGTGTTAGTTCAGGCTTACATGTGTCCAGCTCTGTGTCTGTGAAGAGTGACCATTCAAAAAGTGGTGAGCCACCGGACTTCAGTGAGAAAAAACCATCATCTACCAAAAGGTATTACATTATAGCATTATGTTTGCTAGTTTAGCCACTGTGGTTTTTGTGATAGATGTTGACTGAATCAAAAAATAAATCACTGAACACAATGTCTGGTCACCTTTACTGAACTCTGGTTTGGAGCTTTTTTACAATAATACAATTATACAGGCAGTGATTAAAAGGCATAAATTCACCATGGAAAATACAATAGATCATTCAACCAAACATCTATAAGTACAGTAGAACAAATGCATGGCTATAATTGTATATTAATTACAATTTACAACATAAAGAATTCATACATTGGACTGAAGTAACCCCTGTAATATTGTTTATTTTTTCCTCTGTTCTTTGTGTCTTTAGTGTAAGATCAGGCTCACATGTGTCCAGCTCTGTGTCTGTAAAGAGTGACCATTCAAAAAGTGGTGAGCCACCGGACTTCAGTGAGAAAACAAAATCATCTACCAAAAGGTACTTCATGGGTTTCTTTTTGTTGGTTGAAAAAATACATATAATATGTGCACATACAAAAACCTTTGGCACACAAAATCTGTTCAAATGAGACTGAAGTATCTCCTATATTTTTTTTATTTTTTTTCTCTGTGTCATTAGTGTTAGTTCAGGCTTACATGTGTCCAGCTCTGTGTCTGTGAAGAGTGACCATTCAAAAAGTGGTGAGCCACCGGACTTCAGTGAGAAAAAACCATCATCTACCAAAAGGTATTACATTATAGCATTATGTTTGCTAGTTTAGCCACTGTGGGTTTTGTGATAGATGTTGACTGAATCAAAAAATAAATCACTGAACATTATGTCTGGTCACCTTTACTGAACTCTGGTATGGAGCATTTTTCCAATAATACAATTATACAGGCAGTGATTAAAAGGCATAAATTCACCATGGAAAATACAATAGATCATTCAACCAAACATCTATAAGTACAGTAGAACAAATGCATGGCTATAATTGTATATTCATTACAATTTACAACATAAAAAAATCATAAATTGGACTGAAGTACCCCCTGTAATATTGTTTCTTTTTTCCTCTGTTCTTTTTGTCTTTAGTGTAAGATCAGGCTCACATGTGTCCAGCTCTGTGTCTGTAAAGAGTGACCATTCAAAAAGGGGTGAGCCACCGGACTTCAGTGAGAAAAAAACATCATCTACCAAAAGGTACTTCATGGGTTTCTTTTTGTTGGTTGAAAAAATACATATAATATGCTCACATACAAAAACCTTTGGCAGGCGCATGATCAAATGAATCACTTCACTATAAGTAAACAAGAATCGGCACTGCCACTGCTTCCAAAGATACGTTTTTTCTTAGATTCAATGTATTCAAATAAATTGATCTTTGGAAGCAGCGGTGGCAGTGTGCCGATTCTTATTGTTGCTTGCACATAATATTTAAATCAATATTTATCATGAAGATATACTTTTGAATTATTTATCAGAGTTTTCATTAAGATACTAAGAAGATTAGAGACAGAGAAGATTATAATGATTTGATGTGAACTGTGGTATTTTGCAATCTCCATTAATTTTGGTGCACTAACATAACTGCTGCACAGTGTATGAATATACCATTATACATTCTAAAAATATACATTATAAAATACCATGTCAATGCAGAATATATTATTATTCACCAGCCCCTGTTTTATTTGCTTATAGGACAGCAAATATATATATATTTATATATATATAAAAAAAAAAAAATATATATATATATATATTTACCTAAATTAATACTTAAATAGATCCTGTACTTTAACAGTGTGAACTTAAACAGCTATTGCTTTCTATTTGTCTTTGTTTAAAAAAACAAAAACTGTTTCTCTAATATTTTCCCTAAAATTGCCATATTTTATTTTATTCACTAATAGGCTTCATGAGACATTAGATTCAGATGTCCAGCCTTTCAAAGACAATCTCCTGTGTATCTTCAAGGTAGGAAAATATTTTCAATAATGTTTCAGGGCTCTAGACTGTGACAATTTTTTTGAGAATGTGGAGTTAAAATTAGACGTGGTCGCATTTGTGCGAGTGCGTGGTCTGCGCTGCTCCATACAGTGAGCGTTGAAGTGCCGCGGCACATACAGTATAGCAGGAGTCAGATTTCACTGATTACATGATGAGAGTGACAGATGTGCTTTCAGTGCGAGCGCTTCAGAGCCTGGTTTACAGGCTACTCGCCGGGTCAGCATTCTGCTTCTTGAACCTGAGAAGGTGAACATGTTGGTATTCTTGTGAGGAAAAAACATGCAAGTCCTGTCACTGACAGGTAGTTAATTTTACTTGTCTTTTTGTTTTTCATTTTAAAAAGCTTTTTTTTGTTCTTTTTTTTTACTCTGACACATCTTTGCCGTTTACCTCACGTTACGCTGTGGAGGCTTTCTTTAATTCATATTTTTATTTGATTCCTCAGTGTTTGCTAGCATTCTGTAATTTATTAGTCGGTATATAATACAGCATGTGGTGTATGCTATGCCTCGTCTTATTCGCTTTTGTTAATAAATGTTATGTAAGCTAGTTTGTCATTATAGCCTAATGTTTTATTATTGTTGCACTTTATAATTAAGAATTACAATGAATCCATCTATTGTTTTAGTCTTAAAAAGTGAAAGGTGTATAAATATAAGCAAAACAGACAATTACCTTTTCTTGTAAAACGTGACACCAAGACCGAGCACACGAAGCTCGGCTTATAACACAGCAAAAGAGGAATTCCTGTTCACAAAATTTAAATCACAAATAATACACTCGTTATAACACTCGTTACTATATAACTATAAACTATGATAAAGTTCATCAGCATGCATTGATTAATCCCATGTTGTAGCAAAAAAATAAAAATAAAATAGCGACCAAATTATGTGCTCCTGTGACCAACTGACAAAGTTAGTCTCAAAAGAGCGACCAGTGGGAAGAATGAGTCTAGAGCCCTGTGTTTATATTTATAATAAACAAATAGGTTACTAAACAACTCTTGCAACAATATTCAATAGAAATTTGATTTCAGATTCGTCTTGAGCATTTATGTTTCCTTTTAAGAAACCCATAAACATTTTTTTTAAAGTATTTCTTTGTTTTTAGGATCTTGAAAGCAAAATAATCAAATTTCTGAAGAATGAACTGGAAATGTTTAAGAAAATATTACAAAAAGAAGACTTGCAATACTTTGTGAATGATTTTAATAAGAACGAAGTCAGTATCAAAGAAGCAGCTCTTGATCTCACACTCTACTTCCTGAGAGAGATGAAGCAAGATGAATCTGCTAATACTTTAGAAGGTAAGAGACTCATGACCATCTGTCATATTGTCACTTATAGATGTAGCAGAGAAAACTAATACTAAAACAAAATGCTAAAAAAAATGTTTTGTTTTGTCCCTGTGTTTAGATGAGCTGATCTTTGTTCATCAGCTAAAATGTAACCTAAAGAAAAAGTATCAATGTGTGTTTGAAGGAATTGCTAAGCAAGGTGACTCTACACTTCTGAATAACATCTACACAGATCTCTATATCACTCAGGGTTGTAGTGAACAGGTCAATATTGAACATGAGGTAAGACAGATTGAAGTTACTTCCAGGCGTCATGAGTCACAAGAAATACCAGTTGATTGCACAAAGATGTTTGAAGCACCTGAACAAGACAAGCAGATCAGAACTGTACTGACAAAAGGAGTTGCTGGAATCGGAAAATCAGTCTCTGTGCAAAAGTTTATTCTGGATTGGGTTGAAGGAAAAGAAAATCAGGATATCAGCTTCATATTTCCTCTTCCTTTCCGGGAGATGAACTTAAAGGAAAATGAAAAACAAAGTTTGATGGATCTTATAACTCAGTTTTTCCCAGAAACAAAAGGACTGAACCTTTCAAAGAGGAATCAGTTCAAAGTCCTGTTCATCCTTGATGGTTTGGATGAATTTCGTCTTCCTCTGAACTTTGAGGGTAATGAGACGTGGTCTGATGTATCATCACCAGCATCTCTGGATGTTCTCCTGACAAACCTCATCAAGGGAAATCTGCTTCCTTCTGCTCTCATCTGGATCACCACCAGACCAGCAGCTGCCAGTAAGATTCCTCCTGACTGTATCGACCGGGTGACAGAGGTCAGAGGTTTCAATGATGCACAAAAGGAAGAATACTTCAAAAAAAGATTCACTGATCAGAATCTGGCCAAAGAAATCATTGATCATGTAAAAAAATCAAAGAGTCTCTTTATCATGTGCCACATCCCAGTCTTCTGCTGGATTTCAGCCACTGTTCTCCAGAACATTTTGGAAATGAAAACAAATAATGACCAGAAAAACAATCAGACAAATGACGTCTCGAAATCACTGCAGGAATCAATTACTGAAGACACTCCCAAGACCCTGACACAAATGTACACACACTTTCTCCGCTTTCAGATCCTGCATAGCAGACGGAAATATGATGGAGAATACACACCAGATGTTTCCTGGGATAAAGACGCCATACTTTCACTGGGGAAACTGGCATTTCAACAACTGGAAAGAAATAACCTGATCTTCTATGAATCAGATCTGGAAGACTGTGGGATTGACGTCTATAAAGCATCAGTGTATTCAGGCATGTGTACCCAGATCTTTAAAGAGGAAAGAGGGATCACTGTTGATACCATGTACTGCTTTGTTCATTTGAGCATTCAAGAGTTTATTGCAGCTCTTTATGCACATCTGCTTCTAGACATCAACAAGAAAAGTGTGTTTGTTCATGACCCAACTATGACTGATTTTCTCAAGTCTACAGTGGACTGTCTTAAGAGTGTCAGTGGACACCTGGACCCTTTCCTTCACTTCATTTTTGATCTGTTACTCCAGCACAAACCCAAAAAAAACATGATTGATTTGCTCAAGACTGAAGTGGATAAGGCACTCGAGAGTGACAGCGGACACCTGGATCTTTTTCTTCGCTTCCTTCTCGGTCTGTCACTTCAGTCCAATCGACGACTCTTACGAGGTCTGTTGACACAGAGAGACGAAAATGACCAGAGCAAAAAGGAAATAGTTCAGTACATCAAACAGAAATTAGAAGTTAATCTGTCTCCAGAGAGATCCATCAATCTGTTCTACTGTCTGAATGAACTGAACGACCAAACTCTGGTGAAAGAGATTCAGACTCACCTTAGCAAAGGAAGTCTCTCAGATGCTGATCTTTCTCCTGCTCAGTGGTCTGCTATGGCCTTTGTGTTGTTGACATCAGAGGAAGAGCTGGAGGAGTTTGAGCTTCAGAAATTCAAGAAATCAGAAGAGTGTCTTATTAGATTATTATCAGTCGTCAAAACCTCCAAAAGAGCTCTGTAAGTCATTTAATGAAATTTATTTAGCAGCTTTTTAGATAACAGCAGCAGAAGAACAGAATCATTTTTTTTTATAAAACACTGTTCCATAGTTATTTTCACTCCAGTATGAAGTTATCTTAAACTTCCTAACTTAACCCTTGTGCATTGTTCAAATTCACTACCCTTTCGTTATGTTCGGGATGAAAACAGCCACTAAATTAACTGCTGTAAAAATTTATCTGATAAATATTTTTTTACCATTTTTTTTGCATAAATCTGTTAATCAACCTCAGTCCTGATCAAAACTAAAAAAAAAAAAAAAAAAATCCAGGATTTTTACCCTTTAATTGCCAAGTTCATAAGTGATGTCACTGATTTTGGAAAAAAAACACACAAAATTACTTATTTTCAATATAAAACGTGATTGTGGACTGGAATTTTTTTTACTTTTATCACAGTCTTGGGCATGTCCAAGATTAGGAAAAACATTGGCTTTGATGCATTGTTAGTTTTTGAGCAGCATCAGATTTACATTTTTTCTCCCTCATTTACTGTTCGTGGCTGTTTTTGCCCCATTGACTTCCATTATAACGACATTTTTTGATTGCAAAGCCATGACACCATATAATCATGCATTTTTGATTGTTGGTGGTTTTCCCTGTTGGGAAGAGGTCAAATTTGTATTTTTTACAGTTGATCACCAGGTAGCACCATTAACCCTTTAGATAGGCCTGTGCAAACAAAAGCTTAGTTTCTGGCTTGTATATGGAGTTATATGGAGTATAACAGCATATTATAGAATGTGTGTGTGTGAGTGTGTGTGTGTTTGTGTGTGAGAGAGAGAGAGAGTGACCTTTGTGCACTTACCTTGATGCGTCTGAGAAAATCTAAATATGCACCTCAGCTCTCAGAACTACCTGGAGTAAACAAAAACAAAGTAAGTGTATTTATGCACCTGCTGCCTTTTGATGGTGAGAAGTATAGATGGCCTATGTGTGAAATGCTTGTCTTTTCTTGATGTAAAGAGCCATGTATAAAGCCAGTTTAAAACCTTAAAATCCTTCAGTGATACACTTTTCAATTTTTTTCTGTAAACAATCTACTCTGCATTAGATTTATGAACATAATTTATTATGAACCAAAATGCAACAACAACTTCAAATAAACTGAACAATGGTGCAAGAGTTGAGGATGGATGGAGAACTAAACAATTATTCTAAGTATTTAGTGTGAGAATTGTGTGTGTGTGTGTGTGTGTGTGTGTGTGTGTGTGTGTGTTCAGTCTTTCCAGCAGGACTTGCAGCATATCACTTGGTGCTCTTTGCAAGTGTGTCCACCACAACAGATGCAAGAGCTGAGTGTTCTTTTTTTTTTGTCCTCTGCACCACTTGCATGTTCCCCTTTTCACTCCTGAGCTGCTGGTGCCTGCTGGTGTCTGTGGATTTGTGTCTAGAGGGACAGCTGCAGGAGACTGAATCTCTCTCACCAGTGCAGTAATGGCACATACCTTGTGTAGATTTTCGACACTTCCCTTGCAGCGGTTGTAATCTGTGGTTTGTGACAATACATACTGCAGCTCGCTGGAGGGGTCAGGCTGCATAATAATTTCTAAAACTTTGGTACAAGTCAAGTCCTTTCTCATGTTGCTTGCTGCTCTTCTCACCATCAAATGACCAGCAGGATGGTATGCAAGGGTTTAAATCCACTTATCTTGTTTTTATTTAGTCTGCACTTCTCACCATCAAAAGGCAGCAGGTGCATAAATACACTTACTTTGTTTTTGTTTACTCCATGTAGTTCTGAGAGCTGAGGTGCATATTTAGATTTTCTCAGACGATCAAGGTAAGTGCACAAAGGTCTCTCACACGCTCTATCTCTCTCACACACACACACAAACACACTATAATATGCTGTTATACTCCATATAACTCCATATAAAAGCTAAAAACTAAGCTTTTTTTTGCACAGGTCTATCTAAAGGGTTAATTGTGCTACTTCATGATCAACAGTAAAAATGACAAGTTTTATCTCTTCCCAACAGGGAAAACCACCAACAATCAAAAATGCATGATTATATGGTGTCATGGCTTTGCAATCAAAAAATGTAGTTATAATGGAAGTCAATGGGGCAAAAACAGCCACGAACAGTAAATGAGGGAGAAAAAATGTAAATCTGATCCTGCTCAAAAACTAAAAATGCATCAAAGCCAATGTTTTTCCTAATCTTTGACATGCCCAAGACTGTGATAAAAGTAAAAGAAATTCCAGTCCACAATCACTTTTTATATTGAAAATAAGTAATTTTGTGTTTTTTTTTTTCAAAATCAGTGACATCATTTATGAACTTGGCAATTAAGGAGTAAAAATCCTGGATTTAAAAAAAAAAAATTGTAGTTTTGAACAGGACTGAGGTTGATTAATAGATTTATGCAAAAAAAAATGGAAAGAAATATTTATCCGATACATTTTTATAGCAGTCTAATTTAGTGGCTGTTTTCATCCCGAACATAACGTAAGGGTAGTGAATTTGTCCACGGTGCATTGTTGAGTTTTGAAAAAAATTCAAAGCATTTTCCTAAAATATGTGTTAAAATAAGATTTGTCACCAAAAATCATTCCATTTGCTGAAACACAAAAAAAGTTGTGGCCAAATTAACACTCAACAGCACCCCTTAGTGGACGAAAACGTCCCCAACAGCACATAAGGGTTAACTTCTCAGTTTTCTAATCATTAACCTACACATTCTCCACCTCAAGACACTAAAGACAATGGAGTGCTTTCAATTGTGTAACTCATTGTCAATAAAGCTATAAACCTTACATTTCTTGCTTGTTTGATGTAGCAAATTTGTCACTTAATAAAAAAATACTAATGATGTTGTAGGTACAATGCCAATGTAGCCTTCCATCCTCACAATATTTTACTTTTCATGCAAGAGTAATAGGATGAAAATACATTTAATATTTGTATATAGCTCATACGTTGTACTGTATACTGTATGTATTCAATCTAATGTGATATATTTTCCTTGTAGCCTGAATGATTGTAACTTAACAGACAGAAGCTGTTCAGCTATGGCTACAGTTCTTGGATCAGACTCCAGTCTGAAAGAGCTGAATATGAACAATAATAATCTGCAGGATTCTGGAGTGAAGATTATCTGTACTGGACTAGATAATATAAAGTGTGAATTGGAGATACTGAGGTAAGTTGTGTGATAACAGACAAAAACTGA
>JAPDDL010000034.1:0-86407 GCA_027422435.1 Schizopygopsis pylzovi
TGTTTAAGTTGTGTAAAACAAGTAATTTCCTGTAGCCACCAGGTGGCGCTATGTCTATAACTAAACATTGGCATGTAGATGTCTTCAGACCAATACATTTATCAAACATATGAAGTTTGGTGCAGATTGAACATAGTATGTTTGAGTTAGTGTAAAGCATGATATATCCTGTTGTCAGCAGGTGGCGCTATGATTATATCTGAATTTTGGCCTTTAGATATCTTCAGGTCAGGGCTCTTACCAAATACGTGAATTTTGGTGCAGATTGGACATTGAATGCTTAAGTTAGCTTAAAAGAAGTAATTTGCTGTTGCCAGCAGGTGGCGCTATATCTTTAACTGAACATTGGCATTTAGATATCTTCAGACCAATATTTTTATCAAAAGTGTGAAGTTTGGTGCAGATTGTACATTGCATGCTTAAGATAGTGTAAAAGAAGACATTTCCTGTTGCCAGCAGGTGGCGCTCTAATTATAATGAAATATTCGTATTTAGATGTGTTCAGGCCTGGATTCTTATCGAACGTGTGAAGTCTTGGGCAGATCGGACATTGTATGGCTGAGTTACAACAACTTTTATTCCCATGGCGAGACATCGAAATTTGTGATGCCGCCATGGACACGCCCTTTAACGAAAATTCTAGATCTTCGCAATTTAACATCACAAAGGCCTTTAGGTTAGACTGACCTAAATATTATGTTTATGTCATTAAATCTCTAGGAGGAGTTAGTTACAGAGTAAAACATGTCACTTCCTGTTGCCAGCAGGTGGCGCTATGACTATAACTGAATATGGTCACTTAGATCTCTTCATATCAGGAGTCTTATCAAACATGTGAAGTTTGGTGTAGATCGGACATAGCATGCCTGAGATATAACAACTTCCTGTTTCATGGCGAAACATCAAAATTTGACAGGACGCCACGGACACGCCCTCCGGTGAAAACTCTAGATCTTCGCAATTTAACGTCAAAAGGGCTTTAGATTACAATGACCAATTTTGGTGTTCATCTGAATAAATCTCTGGGAGGAGTTCGTTAAAGTATGACACCTGAAAATGGCAAAAATGACACAAAATATGACGAGAAAATTCAAAATAGCCGACTTCCTGTTGGGTTTCTGATTTCGTACCTGGAGACTTTTTTGTAGGTATTTTTAAGTTACATAATTGTACCGATTTTCGTACATGTACGTGAAACGGAGCTCGAGGCGCACTCTGCTGAATATTTATAGGTGGCGCTGTCGAGCCATTTTGCCACACCTACTTCTGAAACCCATATCAGACGTAAATTTTCACCAGTTCTGACGTGTGTGCAAAGTTTCCTGACTTTTCGAGCATGTTTAGGCCCTCTAAAATGCGATTAAGTTTGGAGAAGAAGAAGAAGAAGAAGAAGAAGAAGAAGAATAATAAGAATTAAAGCTGCAAGCAGCGATGGAAGGGACCTCGCACCCAGCACCGCCAACCGGTGGCTTCAGAAAGACAGGGAACGGTGAGCAATATGCATTTAAAAAGGTAAATATAGAGGAATGTGTCATAGTCATTTATATGTGCCAAACCTGCTGCCAGCTGGTGGCGCTATGTCCATAACTGAACATCAACATGTAGATGTCTTCAGTCTAGCACTTTTATCAAACATATGAAGTTTGGTGCAGATTGAACATAGTATGTTTGAGTTAGTGTAAAGCCTGACACATCCTGTTGTCAACAGGTGGCGCTATGATTACATCTGAATATTGGCCTTTAGATGTCTTCAGGCCAGGAATCTTACCAAATATGTGAAGTTTGGTTCAGATTGGACAATGCATGTTTAAGTTGGTGTAAAACAAGTAATTTCCTGTAGCCACCAGGTGGCGCTATGTCTATAACTAAACATTGGCATGTAGATGTCTTCAGACCAATACTTTTATCAAACATATGAAGTTTGGTGCAGATTGAACATGGTATGTTTGAGTTAGTGTAAAGCATGATATATCCTGTTGTCAGCAGGTGGCGCTATGATTATATCTGATTTTTGGCCTTTAGGTGTTTTCAGGCCAGGACTCTTACCAAATATGTGAAGTTTGGTGCAGATTGAACATTGCATGTTTAAGCTAATGTAAAACAAGTAATTTCCTGTTGCCAGCAGGTGGCACTCTAATTATAATGAAATATTCGTATTTAGATGTGTTCAGGCCTGGATTCTTATCGAACGTGTGAAGTCTGGGGCAGATCGGTTATTGCATGGCTGAGTTACAACAACTTTTATTCCCATGGCGAGACATCGAAATTTGTGATGCCGCCATGGACACGCCCTTTAACGAAAACTCTAGATCTTCGCAATTTAACATCACAAAGGCCTTTAGGTTAGACTGACCTAAATAGTATGTTTATGTCATTAAATCTCTAGGAGGAGTTAGTTACAGAGTAAAACATGTCACTTCCTGTTGTCAGCAGGTGGCGCTATGACTATAACTGAATATGGTCACTTAGATATCTTCAGGTCAGGATTCTTATCAAACGTGTGAAGTTTGGTGTAGATCGGACATAGCATGCCTGAGATATAACAACTTCCTGTTTCATGGCGAAACATCAAAATTTGACAGGACGCCACGGACACGCCCTCCGATGAAAACTCTAGATCTTCGCAATTTAACGTCACAAAGGGCTTTAGATTACACTGACCAATTTTGGTGTTCATCTGAATAAATCTCTGGGAGGAGTTCGTTAAAGTATGACACCTGAAAATGGCAAAAATGACACAAAATATGACGAGAAAATTCAAAATAGCCGACTTCCTGTTGGGCTTCTGATTTCGTACCTAGAGACTTTTTTGTAGGTATTGTTAAGTTACATAAGTGTACCGATTTTCGTACATGTACGTGAAACGTAGCTCGAGGCGCACTCCGCTGAATATTTATAGGTGGCGCTGTCGAGCCATTTTGCCACACCTACTTCTGAAACCCATATCAGACGTAAATTTTCACCAGTTCTGACGCGTGTGCAAATTTTCCTGACTTTTCGAGCATGTTTAGGCCCTCTAAAATGCGATTAAGTTTGGAGAAGAAGAAGAAGAAGAAGAAGAAGAATAATAAGAATTAAAGCTGCAAGCAGCGATGGAAGGGACCTCGCACCCAGCACCGCCAACCGGTGGCTTCAGAAAGACAGGGAACGGTGAGCAATATGCATTTAAAAAGGTAAATATAGAGGAATGTGTCATAGTCATTTATATGTGCCAAACCTGCTGCCAGCTGGTGGCGCTATGTCCATAACTGAACATCAACATGTAGATGTCTTCAGTCTAGCACTTTTATCAAACATATGAAGTTTGGTGCAGATTGAACATAGTATGTTTGAGTTAGTGTAAAGCCTGACACATCCTGTTGTCAACAGGTGGCGCTATGATTACATCTGAATATTGGCCTTTAGATGTCTTCAGGCCAGGAATCTTACCAAATATGTGAAGTTTGGTTCAGATTGGACAATGCATGTTTAAGTTGGTGTAAAACAAGTAATTTCCTGTAGCCACCAGGTGGCGCTATGTCTATAACTAAACATTGGCATGTAGATGTCTTCAGACCAATACTTTTATCAAACATATGAAGTTTGGTGCAGATTGAACATGGTATGTTTGAGTTAGTGTAAAGCATGATATATCCTGTTGTCAGCAGGTGGCGCTATGATTATATCTGATTTTTGGCCTTTAGGTGTTTTCAGGCCAGGACTCTTACCAAATATGTGAAGTTTGGTGCAGATTGAACATTGCATGTTTAAGCTAATGTAAAACAAGTAATTTCCTGTTGCCAGCAGGTGGCACTCTAATTATAATGAAATATTCGTATTTAGATGTGTTCAGGCCTGGATTCTTATCGAACGTGTGAAGTCTGGGGCAGATCGGTTATTGCATGGCTGAGTTACAACAACTTTTATTCCCATGGCGAGACATCGAAATTTGTGATGCCGCCATGGACACGCCCTTTAACGAAAACTCTAGATCTTCGCAATTTAACATCACAAAGGCCTTTAGGTTAGACTGACCTAAATAGTATGTTTATGTCATTAAATCTCTAGGAGGAGTTAGTTACAGAGTAAAACATGTCACTTCCTGTTGTCAGCAGGTGGCGCTATGACTATAACTGAATATGGTCACTTAGATATCTTCAGGTCAGGATTCTTATCAAACGTGTGAAGTTTGGTGTAGATCGGACATAGCATGCCTGAGATATAACAACTTCCTGTTTCATGGCGAAACATCAAAATTTGACAGGACGCCACGGACACGCCCTCCGATGAAAACTCTAGATCTTCGCAATTTAACGTCACAAAGGGCTTTAGATTACACTGACCAATTTTGGTGTTCATCTGAATAAATCTCTGGGAGGAGTTCGTTAAAGTATGACACCTGAAAATGGCAAAAATGACACAAAATATGACGAGAAAATTCAAAATAGCCGACTTCCTGTTGGGCTTTCTGATTTCGTACCTAGAGACTTTTTTGTAGGTATTGTTAAGTTACATAAGTGTACCGATTTTCGTACATGTACGTGAAACGTAGCTCGAGGCGCACTCCGCTGAATATTTATAGGTGGCGCTGTCGAGCCATTTTGCCACACCTACTTCTGAAACCCATATCAGACGTAAATTTTCACCAGTTCTGACGCGTGTGCAAAGTTTCCTGACTTTTCGAGCATGTTTAGGCCCTCTAAAATGCGATTAAGTTTGGAGAAGAAGAAGAAGAAGAAGAAGAAGAAGAAGAAGAATAATAAGAATTAAAGCTGCAAGCAGCGATGGAAGGGACCTCGCCCGGCTCACCGCCGACCGGTGGCTTCAGAAAGACAGGGAACAGTGAGCAATATGCATTTAAAAAGGTAAATATAGAGGAACGTGTCATAGTCATTTATATGTGTCAAACCTGCTGCCAGCTGGTGGCGCTATGTCCATAACTGAACATTAACATGTAGATGTCTTCAGTCTAGCACTCTTATCAAACATATGAAGTTTGGTGCAGATTGAACATAGTATGTTTGAGTTAGTGTAAAGCCTGACACATCCTGTTGTCAACAGGTGGCGCTATGATTACATCTGAATATTGGCCTTTAGATGTCTTCAGGCCAGGAATCTTACCAAATATGTGAAGTTTGGTGCAGATTGGACAATGCATGTTTAAGTTGGTGTAAAACAAGTAATTTCCTGTAGCCACCAGGTGGCGCTATGTCTATAACTAAACATTGGCATGTAGATGTCTTCAGACCAATACATTTATCAAACATATGAAGTTTGGTGCAGATTGAACATAGTATGTTTGAGTTAGTGTAAAGCATGATATATCCTGTTGTCAGCAGGTGGCGCTATGATTATATCTGAATTTTGGCCTTTAGATATCTTCAGGTCAGGGCTCTTACCAAATACGTGAATTTTGGTGCAGATTGGACATTGAATGCTTAAGTTAGCTTAAAAGAAGTAATTTGCTGTTGCCAGCAGGTGGCGCTATATCTTTAACTGAACATTGGCATTTAGATATCTTCAGACCAATATTTTTATCAAAAGTGTGAAGTTTGGTGCAGATTGTACATTGCATGCTTAAGATAGTGTAAAAGAAGACATTTCCTGTTGCCAGCAGGTGGCGCTCTAATTATAATGAAATATTCGTATTTAGATGTGTTCAGGCCTGGATTCTTATCGAACGTGTGAAGTCTTGGGCAGATCGGACATTGTATGGCTGAGTTACAACAACTTTTATTCCCATGGCGAGACATCGAAATTTGTGATGCCGCCATGGACACGGCCTTTAACGAAAATTCTAGATCTTCGCAATTTAACATCACAAAGGCCTTTAGGTTAGACTGACCTAAATATTATGTTTATGTCATTAAATCTCTAGGAGGAGTTAGTTACAGAGTAAAACATGTCACTTCCTGTTGCCAGCAGGTGGCGCTATGACTATAACTGAATATGGTCACTTAGATCTCTTCATATCAGGAGTCTTATCAAACATGTGAAGTTTGGTGTAGATCGGACATAGCATGCCTGAGATATAACAACTTCCTGTTTCATGGCGAAACATCAAAATTTGACAGGACGCCACGGACACGCCCTCCGGTGAAAACTCTAGATCTTCGCAATTTAACGTCACAAAGGGCTTTAGATTACAATGACCAATTTTGGTGTTCATCTGAATAAATCTCTGGGAGGAGTTCGTTAAAGTATGACACCTGAAAATGGCAAAAATGACACAAAATATGACGAGAAAAATTCAAAATAGCCGACTTCCTGTTGGGTTTCTGATTTCGTACCTGGAGACTTTTTTGTAGGTATTTTTAAGTTACATAATTGTACCGATTTTCGTACATGTACGTGAAACGGAGCTCGAGGCGCACTCTGCTGAATATTTATAGGTGGCGCTGTCGAGCCATTTTGCCACACCTACTTCTGAAACCCATATCAGACGTAAATTTTCACCAGTTCTGACGTGTGTGCAAAGTTTCCTGACTTTTCGAGCATGTTTAGGCCCTCTAAAATGCGATTAAGTTTGGAGAAGAAGAAGAAGAAGAAGAATAATAAGAATAATAAACAGAGCAGATTCAATAGGGTCCTCACACCATCGGTGCTCGGTCCCTAATAATAAACGGAGCAGATTCAATAGGGTCCTCGCACCATCGGTGCTCGGTCCCTAATAATAAACGGAGCAGATTCAATAGGGTCCTCGCACCATCGGTGCTCGGTCCCTAATTAAAGCTGCAAGCAGCGATGGAAGGGACCTCGCACCCGGCTCAACGCCGACCGGTGGCTTCAGAAAGACAGGGAACGGTGAGCAATATACATTTAGAAAGGTAAATATAGAGGAATATGTCAAAGTCATTATATGTACAAACCTGCTGCCAGCTGGTGGCGCCATATCCATAACTGAACACTAACATGTAGATGTCTTCAGGCTAGCACTTTTTTCAAACATATGAAGTTTGGTGCAGATTGAACATTGCATGTTTAAGCTAGTGTAAAACAAGTAATTTCCTGGAGCCAGCAGGTGGCGCTATGTCTATAACTAAACATTGGCACGTAGATGTCTTCAGGCCATGGCTCTTAACAAACGTGTGAAGTTTGGTGCAGATTGGACATAGTATGTCTGTGTTAGCGTAAAGCCTGACACATCCTGTTGTCAACAGGTGGTGCTATGGTTTACATCTGAATATTGGCCTTTAGATGTCTTCAGGCCTGGAATCTTAACAAATATGTGAAGTTTGGTGCAGATTGGACAATGTATGTTTGAGTTACTGTAAAACAATGAATTTCCTGTGGCCAGCAGGTGGCACTCTGATTATAATGGAATATTCATATTTAGATGTGTTCAGGCCTGGATTCTTATCGAACATGTGAAGTCTGGGGCAGATCGGTTATTGTATGGCTGAGTTACAACAACTTTTATTCCCATGGCGAGACATCGAAATTTGTGATGCCGCCAAGGACACGCCCATTAGCGAAAACTCAAGCTCTTCGCAATTTAACATCACAAAGGCCTTTAGATTAAACTGACCTAAATATTATGTTGATGTCATTAAAACTCTAGGAGGAGTTAGTTACAGAGTAAAACATGTCACTTCCTGTTGCCAGCAGGTGGCGCTATGACTATAACTGAATATGGTCACTTAGATCTCTTCAGGTCAGGATTCTTATCAAACGTGTGAAGTTTGGTGTAGATTGGACATAGCATGCCTGAGATATAACAACTTCCTGTTTCATGGCGAAACATCAAAATTTGACAGGACGCCACGGACACGCCCTCCGATGAAAACTCTAGATCTTCGCAATTTAACGTCACAAAGGGCTTTAGATTACAATGACCAATTTTGGTGTTCATCTGAATAAATCTCTGGGAGGAGTTCGTTAAAGTATGACACCTGAAAATGGCAAAAATTACACAAAAAATGACGAGAAAATTCAAAATAACCGACTTCCTGTTTGGTTTCTGGTTTCGTACCAAGTTACTTTTTTGTAGGTATTGTTATGTTACATGAGTGTACCAATTTTTGTACACGTACGTGAAATGTAGCTCGAGGCGCACTCCGCTGAATATTTATAGGTGGCGCTGTTGAGCCATTTTGCCACACCTACTCCTGAAACCCATATCAGACGTAAATTTTCACCAGTTCTGATGTGTGTGCAAAGTTTCCTGACTTTTCGAGCATGTTTTGGCCCTCTAAAATGCGATTAAGTTTGGAGAAGAAGAATAATAATAATAATTAAAGCTGCAAGCAGCGATGGAAGGGACCTCGCACCCGGCACCGCCGACCGGTGGCTTCAGAATGACAGGGAACGGTGAGCAATAGGCATTTAAAAAGGTAAATATAGAGGAATATGTCAAAGTCATTTATATGTACCAAACCTGCTGCCAGCTGGTGGCGCTATGTCCTTAACTGAACATTAGCATTTAGATATATTCAGACCAATACTTTTATCAAACATATGAAGTTTGGTGCAGATAGGACATTGCATGTTTAAGTTAGTGTAAAACAAGTAATTTCCTGTTGCCAGCAGGTGGCGCTATGTCTTTAACTGAACATTGGCATTTGGATATCTTCAGACCAATACTTTTATCAAACATATGAAGTTTGGTGCAGATTGAACATGGTATGTTTGAGTTAGTGTAAAACCTGACACATCCTGTTGTCAACAGATGGCGCTATGGTTACATCTGAATATTGGCATTTAAATGTCCTCAGGGCAGGACTCTTACAAAATATGTGAAGTTTGGTGCAGATTGGACATTGCATGTTTATGTCAGTGTAAAAGATGTAATTTCCTGTTTCCAGCAGGTGGTGCTCTGATTATGATGGAATATTATGATTTAGATATGTTCAGGCCTGGATTCTTATCGAACGTGTGAAGTCTGGGGCAGATCGGACATTGTATGGGTGAGTTACAACAACTTTTATTCCCATGGCGAGACATCGAAATTTGTGATGCCGCCATGGACACGCCCTTTAACGAAAACTCTAGATCTTCGCAATTTAACATCACAAAGGCCTTTAGGTTAGACTGACCTAAATATTATGTTTATGTCATTAAATCTCTAGGAGGAGTTAGTTACAGAGTAAAACATGCCACTTCCTGTTGCCAGCAGGTGGCGCTATGACTATAACTGAATATGGTCACTTGGATCTCTTCAGGTCAGGAGTCTTATCAAACGTGTGAAGTTTGGTGTAGATCGGACATAGCATGCCTGAGATATAACAACTTCCTGTTTCATGGCGAAACATCAAAATTTGACAGGACGCCACGGACACGCCCTCTGATGAAAACTCTAGATCTTCGCAATTTAACGTCACAAAGGGCTTTAGATTACACTGACCAATTTTGGTGTTCATCTGAATAAATCTCTGGGAGGAGTTCGTTAAAGTATGACACCTGAAAATGGCAAAAATGACACAAAATATGACGAGAAAATTCAAAATAGCCGACTTCCAGTTGGATTTCTGATTTCGTACCTGGAGACTTTTTTTTAGGTATTGTTAAGTTACATAAGTGTACCGATTTTCGTACATGTACGTGAAACGTAGCTCGAGGCGCACTCCGCTGAATATTTATAGGTGGCGCTGTCGAGCCATTTTGCCACACCTACTTCTGAAACCCATATCAGATGTAAATTTTCACCAGTTCTGATGCGTGTGCAAAGTTTCCTGACTTTTCGAGCATGTTTAGGCCCTCTAAAATGCGATTAAGTTTGGAGAAGAAGAAGAAGAAGAAGAAGAAGAAGAAGAAGAAGAAGAAGAAGAAGAAGAAGAAGAAGAATAAACGGAGCAGATTCAATAGGGTCCTCGCACCATCGGTGCTCGGTCCCTAATTAAAGCTGCAAGCAGCGATGGAAGGGACCTCGCCCGGCTCACCGCCGACCGGTGGCTTCAGAAGGACAGGGAACGGTGAGCAATATGCATTTAAAAAGGTAAATATAGAGGAATATTTCAAAGTCATTTATATGTAGCAAACCTGCTGCCAGCTGGTGGTGCAACGTCCATAACAGAACATTAACATGTAGATGTCTTCAGGCTAGAACATTTATCAAACATATGAAGTTTGGTGAAGATTGAACATTGCATGTTTAAGCTAGTGTAAAACAAGTAATTTCCTGTAGCCAGCAGGTGGCGCTATGTCTATAACTAAAGTTTGGCATGATGTCTTCAGGCCATGGCTCTTATAAAACCTGTGAAGTTTGGGGCAGATTGGACATTGCATGCTTAAGTTAGTGCAAAACAAGAAATTTCCTGTTGCCAGCAGGTGGCGCTATATATTTAACTGAACATTGGCATGTAAATGTCTTCATCCAGTACTTTTAAAAAACAAATGAAGTTTGGTGCAGATTGAACATTGCATGCTTGAGTTAGTGTAAAACAAGTAATTTCCTGTAGCCAGCAGGTGGCGCTATGTCTATAACTAAACATTGGCACGTAGATGTCTTCAGGCCATGGCTCTTATCAAACGTGTGTCGTTTGGGGTAGATCGGACATTTTATGGCTGAGTAACAACAGCTTCTATTCCCATGGCAAGACATCGAATTTTGTCACGTCCCCATGGACACGCCCATTAGCGAAAACTCAAGCTCTTCGCAATATAACATCACAAGGGCCTTTAGGTTAGACTGACCAAATAATGTGTTGATGTCATTAAATCTCTAGGAGGAGTTAGTTACAGAGTAAAACATGTCACTTCCTGTTGGCAGCAGGTGGCGCTATTACTATAACTGAATATGGTCATGTAGAACTCTTCATATCAGGAGTCTTATCAAACATGTGAAGTTTGGTGCAGGTCGGACATAGCATGCCTGAGATATAACAACTTCCTGTTTCATGGCGAAACATCAAAATTTGACAGGACGCCACGGACACGCCCTCCAATGAAAACTCTAGATCTTCGCAATTTAATGTCTCAAAGGGCTTTAGATTGCAATGACCAATTTTGGTGTTCATGCGAATAAATCTCTGGGAGGAGTTCGTTAAAGTATGACACCTGCAAATGGCAAAAATGTCACTAAATATGACGAGAAAATTCAAAATAACCGACTTCCTGTTGGGTTTCGGATTTCGTTCCAGTAGACTTTTTTGTAGGTATTGTTATGTTACATGAGTTTACCGATTTTCATAAATGTACGTGAAACGTAGCCTGAGGGCTCTCCGCTGAATCAGTATAGGTGGCGCTGTCGAGCCATTTTGCCACACCTTCTTCTGAAACCCATATTCAGATGTGTTCAGGCCTGGATTCTTATCGAACAAGTGAAGTCTGGGGCAGATCGAACATTGTATGGCTGAGTTACAACAACTTTTATTCCCATGGCGAGACATCGAAATTTGACAGGACGCCACGGACACGCCCTGCCATGAAAACTCTAGATCTTCGCAATTTAACATCACAAAGGCCTTTAGGTTAGACTGACCTAAATATTATGTTGACGTCATTAAATCTGTAGGAGGAGTTAGTTACAGAGTAAAACATGTCACTTCCTGTTGCCAGCAGGTGGCGCTATTACTATGACTTAATATGGTCATGTAGATCTCTTCATATCAGGAGTCTTATCAAACATGTGAAGTTTGGTGCAGATCGGACATAGCATGCCTGAGATATAACAACTTCCTGTTTCATGGCGAAACATCAAAATTTGACAGGACGCCACGGACAAGCCCTCCGATGAAAACTCTAGATCTTCGCAATTTAACGTCACAAAGGGCTTTAGATTGCAATGACCAATTTTGGTGTTCATCCGAATAAATCTCTGGGAGGAGTTCGTTAAAGTATGACACCTGCAAATGGCAAAAATGACACAAAATATGACGAGAAAATTCAAAATAGCCGACTTCCTGTTGGGTTTCTGATTTCGTACCTGGAGACTTTTTTGTAGGTATTGTTAAGTTACATAAGTGTACCGATTTTCGTACATGTACGTGAAACGTAGCCGAGGCGCACTCCGCTGAATATTTATAGGTGGCGCTGTCGAGCCATTTTGCCACACCTACTTTTGAAACCCATATCAGACGTAAATTTTCACCAGTTCTGACACGTGTGCAAAGTTTCCTGACTTTTCGAGCATGTTTAGGCCCTCTAAAATGCGATTAAGTTTGGAGAAGAAGAAGAAGAAGAAGAAGAAGAAGAATAAGAATTAAAGCTGCAAGCAGCGATGGAAGGGACCTCGCACCCAGCACCGCCGACCGGTGGCTTCAGAAAGAAAGGGAACGGTGAGTAATATGCATTTAAAAAGGTAAATATAGAGGAACGTGTCATAGTCATTTATATGTGTCAAACCTGCTGTCAGCTGGTGGCGTTATGTCCATAACTGAACATTAACATGTAGATGTCTTCAGTCTAGCACTTTTATCAAACATATGAAGTTTGGTGCAGATTGAACATAGTATGTTTGAATTAGTGTAAAGCCTGACACATCCTGTTGTCAACAGGTGGCGCTATGATTACATCTGAATATTGGCCTTTAGATGTCTTCAGGCCAGGAATCTTACCAAATATGTGAAGTTTGGTGCAGATTGGACAATGCATGTTTAAGTTGGTGTAAAACAAGTAGTTTCCTATAGCCACCAGGTGGCGCTATGTCTATAACTAAACATTGGCATGTAGATGTCTTCAGACCAATACTTTTATCAAACATATGAAGTTTGGTGCAGATTGAACATGGTATGTTTGAGTTAGTGTAAAGCATGATATATCCTCTTGTCAGCAGGTGGCGCTATGATTATATCTGATTTTTTTGGCCTTTAGGTGTTTTCAGGTCAGGACTCTTACCAAATATGTGAAGTTTGGTGCAGATTGGACATTGCATGTTTAAGATAGTGTAAAAGAAGACATTTCCTGTTGCCAGCAGGTGGCGCTCTAATTATAATGAAATATTCGTATTTAGATGTGTTCAGGCCTGGGTTCTTATCGAACATGTGAAGTCTGGGGCAGATCGGACATTGTATGGCTGAGTTACAACAACTTTTATTCCCATGGCGAGACATCGAAATTTGTGATGCCGCCATGGACACGCCCTTTAACGAAAACTCTAGATCTTCGCAATTTAACATCACAAAGGCCTTCCAGAGTTATGTTCAATTGAAAAGCGGTTTCTATGGTGTAGGACGGCCCATTTCATGGGCCGTCCTACACCATAGAAAGTCAATGGGGCAACTTTGGAATGCTCCTGCCCCCCAGGGGTGCTAGGGCGTGGCCAGTGAGTGTTGAGGTGATTCAGGATTGGCTGCTTGCTGCCCCGAGTCAAACGAGCCCTCCCTCATGTTTCTATGACACTTCTATCCTGAGATATCCCTTTGATCTCTTTCAATGGAAGTCTATGGGACGTGTTGCTAAGGTGCTCTAAATGGTTGCTAGGGGCGTGGCTTGATAGCTTCACAATGATCCTGAGATGCTGATTGGTCGTCTGAGTCAAATGAGCCCGCCCCCTTGTCTCTATGACACTGTGATCCAGAGTTATGTTCAATTGAAAAGCCGTTTCTATGGTGTAGGACGGCCCATTTCATGGGCCGTCCTACACTATTGAAAGTCAATGGGGCAACTTTGGGACGCTCCTGCCCCCCAGGGGTGCAACTTTTACCCCATTTTGAGGTATGGTCTTTACAGAGCCTGCCAGCCTCTTCAAATGTGGCAAATTTCACATTTCTGTGAAATCCGCTCTCTGAGCTACGAGGCGTCAAAGTTTTTCGCAATGTTAAGTCTATGCGTTTTTTTTGGCCGCTATTTCGCCCCTGGGGCGAACATCGTACCCCCGATCGCTTATAAAAGTCATAGCACACCATTCCCGATTAGGCCGCACGTTTTGACACCTCATTCATGGCTCTGTGACAAAAACTGCGGGAGGAGTAGCGCGCCGAAAAAAAAGTGGAAGAAGAAGAAGAAGAAGAACTAGAATGTACATTTCCAGAAGAAAATGTGAACTGGTGCTTGCAGTGGCAAAAAACACCACCCGGTTGCTAGGGTAATGTACATGATTGAATACGAGCCAACAACCATGTCTGTGCGGGATTTCTGGGTGGTTGCTAGGGCGTTGCTAGGCAGTTGCTAGGGTGCTCTAGGTGGTTGCTAGGCGGTTGCTAGGGTGTTCTGGGTGGTTGCTAGGGTGTTGCTAGGTGGTTGCTAGGGTGTTCTGGGTGGTTGCTAGGGCGTTGCTAGGCGGTTGCTAGGATGTTCTGGGTGGTTGCTAGGGTGTTCTGGGTGATTGCTAGGGTGTTGCTAGGCGGTTGCTAGGGTGTTCTGGGTGGTTCCTAGGGTGTTGCTAGGTGGTTGCTAGGGTGTTCTGGGTGGTTGCTAGGGCGTTGCTAGGCGGTTGCTAGGGTGTTCTGGGTGGTTGCTAGGCGGTTGCTAGGTGGTTGCTAGGGTGTTCTGGGTGGTTGCTAGGGTGTTGCTAGGTGGTTGCTAGGGTGTTCTGGGTGGTTAATAGGCGGTTGCTAGGGTGTTCTGGGTGGTTGCTAGGGTGTTGCTAGGTGGTTGCTAGGATGTTCTGGGTGGTTGCTAGGTGGTTGCTAGGGTGTTCTGGGTGGTTGCTAGGCGGTTGCTAGGGTGTTGTGGGTGGTTGCTAGGGTGTTGCTAGGTGGTTGCTAGGGTGTTCTGGGTGGTTGCTAGGGTGTTGCTAGGTGGTTGCTAAGGTGTTCTGGGTGGTTGCTAGGCGGTTGCTAGGGTGTTCTGGGTGGTTGCTAGGGTGTTGCTAGGTGGTTGCTAGGGTGTTCTGGGTGGTTGCTAGGGCGTTGCTAGGCGGTTGCTAGGGTAATCTGGGTGGTTGCTATGGTGTTACTAGGTGGTTGGTAGTTGTCACAGATGGTTACTATGGAGTTTGTAGCATTTTATTGGCATGATTTAGCACTTAGCTAAGCGCTATTAGCATGTAGTTATTCACTGCTAGCATGTGTAGCTTGTAGCAAGTCCTGTTTGCTAGCATGAGTCAAAAGAGCCAACCCCCATCTCTATACGATGTTCTGATGCAGAGATATTGGTCTTGCAAAACGGTTGCTAGGGTACTCTGTTTGGTTGCTAGGGAGTGGCTTGGCAGCTGCCAATCATGAAGCTCCAAAGTCAGTGTGAATGTATAAACCAACCCCCATCTCTATACGATGTTCTGATGCAGAGATATAGGTCTTGCAAAACGGTTGCTAGGGTACTCTGTTTGGTTGCTAGGGAGTGGCTTGGCAGCTAGCAATCACGATACTCCAAAGGCTTCTTGTCAGTATGAATGATATAAACCAAATCCCACGCCTCTGTGACATTCAGAATGGAAGATATTCCTCTGTGAATTTTGGTTGCTAAGGTGGTCGACAATGGTTGCTAGGGCGTGGCCAGTGTGTGTTGAGGTGATTCAGGATTGGCTGCTTGCTGCCCCGAGTCAAACGAGCCCACCCTCATGTTTCTATGACACTTCTATCCTGAGATATCCCTTTGATCTCTTTCAATGGAAGTCTATGGGACGTGTTGCTAAGGTGCTCTAAATGGTTAGGCGGTTGCTAGGGTGTTCTGGGTGGTTGCTAGGGTGTTGCTAGGTGGTTGCTAGGGTGTTCTGGGTGGTTGCTAGGTGTTGCTAGGTGGTTGCTAGGGTGTTCTGGGTGGTTGCTAGGGCGTTGCTAGGCGGTTGCTAGGGTGTTCTGGGTGGTTGCTAGGCGGTTGCTAGGTGGTTGCTAGGGTGTTCTGGGTGGTTGCTAGGGTGTTGCTAGGTGGTTGCTAGGGTGTTCTGGGTGGTTGCTAGGCGGTTGCTAGGGTGTTGTGGGTGGTTGCTAGGGTGTTGCTAGGTGGTTGCTGGGGTGTTCTGGGTGGTTGCTAGGGTGTTGCTAGGTGGTTGCTAAGGTGTTCTGGGTGGTTGCTAGGTGGTTGCTAGGGTGTTCTGGGTGGTTGCTAGGGTGTTGCTAGGTGGTTGCTAGGGTGTTCTGGGTGGTTGCTAGGGCGTTGCTAGGTGGTTGCTAGGGTAATCTGGGTGGTTGCTATGGTGTTACTAGGTGTTTGGTAGTTGTCACAGATGGTTACTATGGAGTTTGTAGCATTTTATTGGCATGATTTAGCACTTAGCTAAGCGCTATTAGCATGTAGCTATTCACTGCTAGCATGTGTAGCATGTAGCAAGTCCTGTTTGCTAGCATGAGTCAAAAGAGCCAACCCCCATCTCTATACGATGTTCTGATGCAGAGATATTGGTCTTGCAAAACGGTTGCTAGGGTACTCTGTTTGGTTGCTAGGGAGTGGCTTGGCAGCTAGCAATCACGATACTCCAAAGGCTTCTTGTCAGTATGAATGATATAAACCAACTCCCACGCCTCTGTGACATTCAGAATGGAAGATATTCCTCTGTGAATTTTGGTTGCTAAGGTGCTCGACAATGGTTGCTAGGGCGTGGCCAGTGAGTGTTGAGGTGATTCAGGATTGGCTGCTTGCTGCCCCGAGTCAAACGAGCCCACCCTCATGTTTCTATGACACTTCTATCCTGAGATATCCCTTTGATCTCTTTCAATGGAAGTCTATGGGACGTGTTGCTAAGGTGCTCTAAATGGTTGCTAGGGGCGTGGCTTGATAGCTTCACAATGATCCTGAGATGCTGATTGGTCGTCTGAGTCAAATGAGCCCGCCCCCTTGTCTCTATGACACTGTGATCCAGAGTTATGTTCAATTGAAAAGCGGTTTGTATGGTGTAGGACGGCCCATTTCATGGGCCGTCCTACACCATAGAAAGTCAATGGGGCAACTTTGGGACGCTCCTGCCCCCCAGGGGTGCAACTTTTACCCCATTTTGAGGTATGGTCTTACAGAGCCTGCCAGCCTCTTCAAGTGTGGTGATTCACAAGTTTCTACGAAATTCTCGCTCTGAGCTACGACCCGCCAAAGTTGGCCCCATGCATTGTCAATGGGACTTTTTGGGCGATTTTTCGCCCCTGGGGCGAACATCGTACCCCCGATCGCTTATAAAAGTCATAGCACACCATTCACGATTAGGCCGCACGTTTTGACACCTCATTCATGGCTCTGTGACAAAAACTGCCGGAGGAGTAGCGCGCCGAAATAAAGTGGAAGAAGAATAATAACTAGAATGTACATTTCCAGAAGAAAATGTGAAATGGTGCTTGCAGTGGCAAAAAACACCACCCGGTTGCTAGGGTAATGTACATGATTGAATACGAGCCAACAACCATGTCTGTACGATGTTCTGGTGCCGAGATATGGCTTATTCATGGTTTTAGTAGAAACATGGAGTTCGGCTTTTTTGACTCATACAGTTTATGGGATGATATTTAAAGACTAGTTGACAGTCTATCTAGGGTGTTCTGGGTGGTTGCTAGGGCGTTGCTAGGCGGTTGCTAGGGTGTTCTGGACGGTTGCTAGGCGGTTGCTAGGGTGTTCGCTAGGCAGTTGCTAGGGTGTTCTTGGTGGTTGCTAGGCGGTTGCTAGGGTGCTCTGGGTGGTTGCTAGGTTGTTGCTAGGGATTTCTGGGTGGTTGCTAGGGCGTTGCTAGGCAGTTGCTAGGGTGCTCTAGGTGGTTGCTAGGTGGTTGCTAGGGTGTTCTGGGTGGTTGCTAGGGTGTTGCTAGGCGGTTGCTAGGGTGTTGCTAGGCAGTTGCTAGGATGTTCTGGGTGGTTGCTAGGGTGTTGCTAGGTGGTTGCTAGGGTATTCTGGGTGGTTGCTAGGGTGTTGTTATGCGGTTGCTAGGGTGTTCTGGGTGGTTGCTAGGGTGTTGCTAGGTGGTTGCTAGGGTGTTCCGGGTGGTTGCTAGGCGGTTGCTAGGGTATTCTGGGTGGTTGCTAGGGTGTTGTTATGCAGTTGCTAGGGTATTCTGGATGGTTGCTAGGTGGTTGCTAGGGTGTTCTGGGTGGTTGCTAGGGCGTTGCTAGGCGGTTGCTAGGCGGTTGCTAGGGTGTTCTTGGTGGTTGCTAGGCGGTTGCTAGGCGGTTGCTAGGGTGTTCTGGGTGGTTGCTAGGGTGTTGCTAGGTGGTTGCTAGGGTGTTCTGGGTGGTTGCTAGGCGGTTGCTATGGTGTTCTGGGTGGTTGCTAGGGTGTTGCTAGGTGGTTGCTAGGGTGTTCTGGGTGGTTGCTAGGGCGTTGCTAGGCGGTTGCTAGGGTAATCTGGGTGGTTGCTATGGTGTTACTAGGTGGTTGGTAGTTGTCACAGATGCTTACTATGGAGTTTGTAGCATTTTATTGGTATGATTTAGCACTTGGCTAAGCGCTATTAGCATGTAGCTATTCACTGCTAGCATGTGTAGCATGTAGCAAGTCCTGTTTGCTAGCATGAGTCAAAAGAGCCAACCCCCATCTCTATACGATATTCTGATGCAGAGATATTGGTCTTGCAAAACGGTTGCTAGGGTACTCTGTTTGGTTGCTAGGGAGTGGCTTGGCAGCTGCCAATCATGAAGCTCCAAAGTCAGTGTGAATGTATAAACCAACCCCCATCTCTATACGATGTTGTGATGCAGAGATATAGGTCTTGCAAAACGGTTGCTAGGGTACTCTGTTTGGTTGCTAGGGAGTGGCTTGGCAGCTAGCAATCACGATACTCCAAAGGCTTCTTGTCAGTATGAATGATATAAACCAACTCCCACGCCTCTGTGACATTCAGAATGGAAGATATTCTTCTGTGAATTTTGGTTGCTAAGGTGCTCGACAATGGTTGCTAGGGCGTGGCCAGTGAGTGTTGAGGTGATTCAGGATTGGCTGCTTGCTGCCCCGAGTCAAACGAGCCCACCCTCATGTTTCTATGACACTTCTATCCTGAGATATCCCTTTGATCTCTTTCAATGGGACGTGTTGCTAAGGTGCTCTAAATGGTTGCTAGGGGTGTGGCTTGATAGCTTCACAATGATCCTGAGATGCTGATTGGTCGCCCAAATGAGCCCGCCCCCTTGTCTCTATGACACTGTGATCCAGAGTTATGTTCAATTGAAAAGCGGTTTCTATGGTGTAGGACGGCCCATTTAATGGGCCGTCCTACACCATAGAAAGTCAATGGGGCAACTTTGGGACGCTCCTGCCCCCCAGGGGTGCAACTTTTACCCCATTTTGAGGTATGGTCTTACAGAGCCTGCCAGCCTCTTCAAATGTGGCAAATTTCACATTTCTGTGAAATCCACTCTCTGAGCTACGAGGCGTCAAAGTTTTTCGCAATGTTAAGTCTATGCGGTTTTTTTGCCCGCTATTTCGCCCCTGGGGCGAACATCGTACCCCCGATCCCTTATAAAAGTCATAGCACACCATTCCCGATTAGGCCGCACGTTTTGACACCTCATTCATGGCTCTGTGACAAAAACTGCGGGAGGAGTAGCGCGCCGAAAAAAAAGTGGAATTTGGAAATGGCGGATAACACTAATGTTGCCTTGCCATATATGGCAAGCACCATTAATAAGTATGACGGATAACAATAATGTTGCTTTGCCAAAGGCAAGCACCATTAATAAGTATGACGGATAACAATAATGTTGCTTTGCCAAAGGCAAGCACCATTAATAATGTTGCCTTGCCATATATGGCAAGCACCATTAACTAGAATGTACATTTCAAGAAGAAAATGTGTAATGGTGCTTGCAGTGGCAAAAAACACCACCCGGTTGCTAGGGTAATGTAGGGCGTTGCTAGGCGGTTGCTAGGGTAATCTGGGTGGTTGCTATGGTGTTACTAGGTGGTTGGTAGTTGTCACAGATGGTTACTATGGAGTTTGTAGCATTTAATTGGCATGATTTAGCACTTAGCTAAGCGCTATTAGCATGTAGCTATTCACTGCTAGCATGTGTAGCATGTAGCATGTCCTGTTTGCTAGCATGAGTCAAAAGAGCAAGTTGCAGGGGTGCAACTTTTACCCCATTTTGAGGTATGGTCTTACAGAGCCTGCCAGCCTCTTCAAATGTGGCAAATTTGACATTTCTGTGAAATCCACTCTCTGAGCTACGAGGCGTCAAAGTTTTTCGCAATGTTAAGTCTATGCGTTTTTTTTGGCCGCTATTTCGCCCCTGGGGCGAACATCGTACCCCCGATCGCTTATAAAAGTCATAGCACACCATTCCCGATTAGGCTGCACGTTTTGACACCTCATTCATGGCTCTGTGACAAAAACTGCGGGAGGAGTAGCGCGCCGAAAAAAAAGTGGAATTTGGAAATGGCGGATAACACTAATGTTGCCTTGCCATATATGGCAAGCACCATTAATAAGTATGACGGATAACAATAATGTTGCCTTGCCATATATGGCAAGCACCATTAATAAGTTTTGACAATAACACTAATGTTGCCTTGCCATATATGGCAAGCACCATTAATAAGTATGACGGATAACAATAATGCTGCCTTGCCATATATGGCAAGCACCATTAATAAGTATGACGGATAACAATAATGTTGCCTTGCCATATATGACAAGCACCATTAATAAGTATGACGGATAACAATAATGTTGCCTTGTCATATATGGCAAGCACCATTAATAAGTATGACGGATAACAATAATGTTGCCTTGCCATATATGGCAAGCACCATTAATAAGTATGACGGATAACAATAATGTTGCCTTGCCATATATGGCAAGCACCATTAATAAGTTTTGACAATAACACTAATGTTGCCTTGCCATATATGGCAAGCACCATTAATAAGTATGACGGATAACAATAATGCTGCCTTGCCATATATGGCAAGCACCATTAATAAGTATGACGGATAACAATAATGTTGCCTTGCCATATATGACAAGCACCATTAATAAGTATGACGGATAACAATAATGTTGCCTTGTCATATATGGCAAGCACCATTAATAAGTATGACGGATAACAATAATGTTGCCTTGCCATATATGGCAAGCACCATTAATAAGTATGACGGATAACAATAATGTTGCCTTGCCATATATGGCAAGCACCATTAATAAGTATGACGGATAACAATAATGTTGCCTTGCCATATATGGCAAGCACCATTAATAAGTATGACGGATAACAATAATGTTGCCTTGCCATATATGGCAAGCACCATTAATAAGTATGACGGATAACAATAATGTTGCCTTGCCATATATGGCAAGCACCATTAACTACAGTCTAGGTGCTCTTCAAATTTAAATAAAGAAGTCAGTGTGCAAGACGTTAATTAGGATTTTTTTTTTTTTTTTATAAAAAGCTGTAGTAAAAAGGGAACCAAGGAACACAACTACTGAAAAAATGTATAGCCTGAATAAGGTAAGTCGCTTTGGATAAAAGCATCTGCTAAATGCATAAATGCAAAATGTAAATGCAAAAACAGCATGTTGGGGATTGAACACTGGTAAACAGTGTTTTGCTGATTCACAGCCCTACTATAAGATGTACTAAGGAGTGTTCTCGGATCTTTGGCTAATATTACTAAACATTAAACTTTACTACTAGCTTCAGATGGTTCAGAAAAACATTCAAAAGTTACATTCCCATTATGATCGCAATACAAAATGTTTCCATGATTTTTTCCCCCTCAAACATGATCAAAAAAACATTTTTTTAAACATTAAAAAAATGGGACATTTTGAACACTCAGAACATTTAAAAAATAATATAACATAATGGATTCAGACAATCAGATTCATGTTGCTGTAAGAGAAAGTTTTTCTCAAATTAGGCTCTTAGCTAAGGTCAAGCACTTTTACTGACCTTCAAAAAGTGGCTTTTATCTCTACTTATAATGGAATTACTCAGACATCTTTTTATCCAGACTGATGACAGCTCATTCAGAATTCTGCTGCCAGAAGGGTACACAAAAGCATTAACACGGGTACACAAAAGCACAAACACATTACTCCTATTTTTGCCTCCCTTCACTGGCTACCAGTCCACAACAGAAGTAATTTAATAACCGTCATACTAGTTCATACATTTTTAAGCAATTTAGCTCCATCCTATCTTACGGAGCTTCTATCTGTTCACAATTACTAGGACTCTCCGGTCATGTGAACAAGCGCTGTGAAAGGTATCAGATCTAGATCGTCATAATTATTTGGTGTAATTTTCTTTTTCTCTGGTCAACTTATTACTATACAATTGAAAAGGTAATCGGCACACTCACTTCATAAATGAGAATACTTGACAGTATCCACAGCATAAATGTAATATTACAACTTGAATGAAGCAAATGCAGATATGAATTTGACTATGTATATGAATATGACCTAATGAAATACTGACTAAATTTAACAAAGGGCACTTTTTTTTTTTTTTAAGACCACAACAGCAACAAAAAGTTCCTATTGCATGGAATCTTCATATAACCCTAATTTTACTAAATGTCCATGAGGTTAACTCCTACGCTGATACTCATCATGTTCCTGGAAGCCCACTGCCCTGGAATTCCACACTGTCTTGCGAAGAAATTTTATACACTACATCAAAGAAATGCTTAAATTGCACAGCCTTTGTAAAGCTACAGTTTGAGCATGAATATTTATTCAAAGCACAATTAGTTTTGTACAATTACAGAAATCACAACTACAATAGATGCAGTCATTAGCAAGCAAAAGCCTGTTTCCATAGTGACAGCCGTGGAAGATGGAATTGTTGTTCACTGATTATATAAACCCTGCTGAAAAAAACAATAGAACCCTGACCAAAACACAATAGAAAATGTAATGGATTTAATGGTTGTAATGTGAATTTTATTGGTTTTAATGGAAACTATAATGGTGTATACTGGTATGTGATGGAGTCTATTGGTGGGATGTTAAATCCTATTGGGAAAATGACCAAAACACACTACAAAAAGGAATTTTGTAATGGTTTTACTGGAAAAAGCGAATGGTTCATAATGGCATTTTAATGGAAACCATTATAATTTCTGTGATGGTTACTATTGGGCTTCTATTGTTTTTTTAGAAAGGCTAATATTTGATAAAATGCAGTGAGCATTTCAATTTCCCTGGCTACATTTTGATTGTTCATGGTAAAACCCTGAACAGAATTTATTCACTTAAACTAGCCAAAAAGCTTTAGAGGAAAACAGGAATCGCTCATGCTAGTGAATGCTAATACCTCCCATTTGCTACTCCAGTGAACTCAAGAAGCTTTTTTTAAAGAGTATCCGGACTCTAATTGGAGCTCAAGTGACGGTTTCCAAGAGAATACACTTCTAATCATGTTTTTACATACACAATAGGCTAGTCCAGGAGGGAAATGCCAAACACCTCTTTTTCACGTTATATTGATTAAATATTAATTAAATTAATACTTTATATTAATTAATTAAAATTAATCTCTCTCTCTCTCTCTCTCTCTCTCTCTCTCTCTCTCCCTCTCTCTCTCTCTCTCTCTCTCTCTCTCATTTTACTTCAAAAGTGATGCACTTAAGGCCAGATCAACCACCGGCTTCAGATCCACCGGCTTCTTTTTTTTTTTAAATCCCCATAAATCATGAGCAGTGTCTCCAAACAAGCCATTCACAAAATCTGTAAAATGTCACATCATATTTTACAGGCCTTGCCCACAACTGTTGATGGATACTTCCGTGTTAGCAGAGACCCCGCCCTGAGTGAGCCGCACACAATCCGGCATGTTTATCTTCACGCTAGAGCATTTAAAAGCAGCATTCAATTATGAAATGTCTTCTTATTAGAGCTACAGAAATTATTCATTAGTTGCATTTCCATCCACCTTTTTTCATGCGCATTTTATAATATTGCATAAAAAAACTCTGGATAGAAACAGCAAGATGCACATAAATTAAAAAAATTCGCATAAATAACTTATGCGCACATTTGAGGAGGATAAACTTTTTATCCGGGAAGAAAAAATGCGCAAATACTACGATGGAAACACATTTACCGAATAAATTCCTTCATGCGCATCAAAAATGTAATGTGAATTTGCGCCAAAAGACGGGACAACTTGACTAACCAGCGGGCCGATCTCGTTCACAGCATCTACAAGTTGTTATGGTCGTTATGAAAATCCTGAGGAAAGTCTGTCATCAAAGTATTTCTGTATAATTGTCTTACACGACTGTGTTCCCAGACAGCCGGCATCCACCTCCGAACGCAGTACAGCATTTATTGTGTTACATCTGCTCGCTCTGAGGTGCAAGTAATTTATATAATATACGACAATTATTATATTCATTGGCTTCTCCAATATTCTTAGGGATATTTAGTGCCACACTTTACCAGGAAGTGACGATTTTGTTCTCTCTGACTCGTTGAATGGTATCGCATATGTTTTATGCGATATTACAGTTTTGCGCATAAGTTAAATTCGAATCTTTGGATGGAAACATAGCTATTGAAGAGTAGTGAGTGATTTTCTGCTTCAATTTTATTGTTCGTGTCATATTAACAGCGTAAACAGCCGTATAGGTACTGTATATTACGACGCTGTCACATACACAGATCTTATATAAACATGCAATTTCTTTCCCAGCTATTTACCTTCACAGACATAACCAACTGTTTTTGAAACTTATGTGTGTTTTTAACATACACTTGTGTGAATTTGACAGTTTAAGTGCAATAAGACATAAAAGCGTGTTTCTGCTTCCACTCAAAATAGGCATTTTCAAAATGATATAATAAATGATATGTGCAGTATTTTGAGCTGAAAATTCACAGACACATTCTGGGCACACCTGAGACTTATATTACATCTTGAAATAATAGGTGATAATAGGTGCTCTTTAAAAATAAATTAAATAAAAAATGTAAATACTTACAATACGTTTTTGATAGAGTCTTTTCATTTCTCAAGTTGGCAGCTGTAGGAGTGGAATGTGTAGAGCCGTGGCCTAATGGATAGAGCGTTGAACTTGTAACCCAAGGTTGCGGGTTCGAATCTCGGTTCTGGCAGGAATTGTCCACGACTGAGGTGAGACCCTTGAGCAAGGCACCGAACCCCCAACTGCTCCCCAGGCGCCGCAGCTTCAGCTGCCCACTGCTCCAGGTGTGTGTGCACTTGGCTGGGTTAAATGCAGAGAACACATTTCACTGCTGGTTATACTCTGTATAATTGTGTATGTGACAAATAAAACAATCTTCTTCTTCTTCATTTACTCACTGTGAAGATAAAAAACAATTACATTCATTTGTCAGGGACGTGTTTATTTGAGATCAGCCATTTGTAATGGAATAAGCCAAAAAGATTAAGGTTCAGTTAAACAAGTCTTTTATTTTACTAATAAAATATGCATTTTCTAATCAGAATGTATTCTTGTTCTGCTGATGGTGGCAGGGTGCTAGAATGAAGCTACAAAACTCATCCCTTATTCCGTTAATGGAAAATGTCCATTTGAAGTTAAAAGATTACATACACCTTGCAGAATCTGCAAAATGTTGATTATTTTACCAAGTAAGGTTAAAGGTTCATGGTTTTTTTATTCGTCACATACTCAATTATACAGAATATAATCAGTAATGAAATGTAAGTCAGGTCAGGTCTACTTAATGGACAGTGCAAAATATGTAACACAACACAAGAGGATAAACATAAATATAGGTACAAATAAAGAGGAAAAAATAAAGAGTAAAATGTGCAATACAATAAAATGTGCAATAGTATACTGTGGACTTAATAAATAATAATATAAGCAGGGAATGTGCAAACAGGTTGTACAGGGTACATACACATAGCAGCAATATGGATGATGGAGAATAGTGAATGTTTTACAGTTTATTAAATCGAGTCTTGTTAATGTTATGAGACCGAGTTCGAGTTTAGGAGCCTGATGGCCTGAGGGAAGAAGCTCCTCCTAAGTCTCTCAGTTTTTGCCATCATGCTCCGGAAGCGCTTGCCAGATGGCAGTAAAATAAAGAGACGGTTGCCACAGTGATTTGAGTTTTTGATGATTTTAGCAGCTCTGCTTTTGCAGCGTTTGAAGTAGATGTCCTGCAAAGAGGGGAGAGCAGACCCTGAGATGCGCTCAGCTAAGCGCACAACTCTCTGCAGAGCTTTGCAGTCCTGATTTGAGGCGTTACCATACCACACTGAGACGCACTTAATTGCAGTCAATACACTTTCAATGGCCCCTGAATAGAACGTTTTCAGGATTGCTTGTGAGACTCTGAATTTCCTCAGCTGTCGCAAATGATGCAGTCTTTGCCTGGCTTTCTTGACCTGAGTCTGAATGTGTGCAGTCCAAGTCAGGTCCTCGGAGATGTATACACCGAGGTACTTGAAGCTGCTCACTCTCTCCACAGGGGTCCCACTGATCATAAGAGGAGTGTAGGGCCGCTGCTGTCTCTTCCTGAAGTCCACTATCAGCTCTTTAGTTTTGCTCACGTTCAGAGAGAGACGGTTGTCCTGGCATCATGATGTAAGTCTCTCTACCTCATCCAAGTATGCGGTCTCATCATTGTTGGAAATGAGGCCCAGAACCACAGTATCATCCGCAAATTTGACAATAGAAGTGGTGCTATGAGAGGACACGCAGTCGTGTGTGTAGAGAGAGTAGAGCAGGGGTTTTAGGACATCCTATGTTCAGGGTGATGGAGTTGGAGGTGAATTGGCCCATTTTCACCACTTGAGGTCTGCTGGTGAGGAAATCTTGAATCCAGTCACAGAGTGAAGAGTTTAGGCCGAGGTCTGTGAGTTTAACAGCTAGCTTGATGGGGACTATTGTATTTAAAGCTGAGCTATAGTCAATTAAATGTAGCCTTACATTTTTGCTGTCAATGTGTGTAAGGGAAGAGTGCAGGACCTAAGAGATGGCATCGTCAGTTGATCTATTTGGCCGATCTATTTCCCAAACTGAAGAGGGCCCAAAGTAGCAGGGATGGAGGAGCAAATGTGGTTCTTTAAAAGTCTCTCAAAAACCTTCATGATTATTGATGTGAGGGCAACTGGACAATAGTCATTCAGGCAAGAGGGTTTACTGTTTTTAGGCACAGGGATGATGACAGATTTTTTAAAGGAGGTGGGAACCACAGAGGTAGCAAGGGACTCATTAAATATGGATGTAAACAAACCAGCAAGCTGATCAGCGCAGGACCTCAAAACATGGCCAGTCGCGCTGCCGCCATTGCATTCAAAGTGGCCGTAGAAGGTGTTT
This sequence comes from Schizopygopsis pylzovi, assembly GCA_027422435.1. NCBI lineage: Eukaryota > Metazoa > Chordata > Actinopteri > Cypriniformes > Cyprinidae > Schizopygopsis > Schizopygopsis pylzovi. Next base: position 26,974 of record JAPDDL010000034.1, read on the forward strand.
AACTCTTCGGCCAGCAACAGATCTGCTCTCACCTCTGCGGAGGATTTATTTCCAGAGGAACAGATGGTCTTCAGTCCCTGCCACATGCGTCGAGAGTCATTGAGCTGAAAATGAGACTCAATTCTCTCCCTGTATCGGAATTTAGCAGCTCTAACTGCACGTCGGAGAGCATAGCACGATGCTTTGTACTCGCTCATGTTTCCCAACAGAAGACCGGCGTAGCATGTGGCAGTGCAATGGTTAACCACATCACGGATTGTACTGTCCACCCACGGTTTCTGATTGGAGAATGTACTTATAGTTACTGTTTCAGTGGCTTGCTCGGTTAGCGTGTTGACAAAGCTTAATGCTACATTTGTGAACTTGCTGATGTCAGATGATATGTTGATGAAAGTTCGGTATGACCTGCCTGATGCTGGCTTTGTTAAAGTCCCCCGCGATGATGGCAGGGTGTTTGTTAATGTATCCGCTGAGTACATTGTGGAGTTTGGACAAAGCCAAGCTAGTGTCTGCCTGTGGTGGAATGTAAACAGCAGTGACAATGATCAATGAAATCTTGCGGGGCAGATAGAATGGGCGGCAGATAATGGAAACCATGTTTCAGTCAAACAAAGGATGTTACAGTCCCTTATGTCCCATTGGAAACTTATCCTGGCTCTAAGATCATCCATCTTATGCTCCAAGGATTGTACATTAGCGAGCAGAATACTCGGTAGAGGTGGATTGTGAGCCCTTTCCCTCAGTCTGTTGCGGATTCCAGCGCTTTTCCAGTGGTGCTTCTTTTGCCTCCTGGGATTATTCAGGTGGCCATTGTGCTTCTCCGTGTTCCGAAGAATCTCCAATGGCCATGTTGAATTCATGGATAAAGTGTCCTGAAGCAAGTTAGTGTAGCGGTGTCCAATGTCCATAAGTGTTGCTGGATGTGTATTTTCCCAGCCTCATTTGCTGCTGCCTGTCTGTCAGGAAGCTGTTAATCCACTGACAGATGGAGGTTGGCACGGAGAGCTGAGCTAGTTTGGGCAGGAAGAGGTTTGGGATGATAGTGTTAAAGGCCGAGCTGAAGTCCACAAACAGGATCCTCTCATAAGCCCCTGGTCTGTCTAGATGTTGCAAAACATAATGCAGTCCCATGTTGACTGAATCGTCCACAGACCTGTTTGCTCTGTAGGCAAACTGTAGAGGATCCAGCGAGGGTCAAGTGAAGTCCTTCATGTGGGCCAGCACCAGTTTTTAAAATGACTTCATGACCCCAGACGTTTGAGCCACAGGCCTGTAGTCATTTAGTCCTGTAATTTTGGGTTTAATGGGGATGCTGGTGAAGCGTTTGAAGCATGAAGGGACTTTGCATAATTCCAGTGATCTGTTGAAGATCTTTGTGAAGATGGGAGCCAGCTGATCAGCACAGGATTTCAGACAAGCTGGTGTGACACAAGTCTGGGCTTGGTGCTTTTATTCCTTTTCTGCTTCCGAAAGACATGGCACACCTCGTCTTCACTGATTTGAATTGCAGGTGTGGGGGAGAGGGGGCTTGCTGGAGGTCTTAATGGTTGGTGTTCAGGGCAGGTGTGGGGTGTTTTTTAAAATCTGAAATAGAACTCATTCAGATTGTCTGCCTGTTGTTGATTCTCCACAGTGCTGGGGATGGTATATTCTTGTAACTGGTGATGTCTTTCATACATTTCCACACTGAAGCAGAATCACTGGAAGAGGATTGGATCCTTAGCTTATCGGAATAATTCCTCCTTGCTACTCTGATCTCCTTTTCCCGTGTGTATTTGGCCTGTTTATACAATACTTTATCCCCCTTCTTGTAAGCATCTTCTTTGGCATGATGGAGCTGAGTTTTGCAGTGAACCATGGTTTTTCATTGTTGTAGGTTAAACGAGTCCTGGTAGGAATGCACATATATTTACAGAAACTGATATAGGACCAGTCTCTGTGAGCTCATCCAGATAGTTTGCAGCAGCTTAAAAAACACTTCAATCAGTAAGGTTGAGACAGGCTTGTAAAACCCGCTCTGTCTCGTTGGTCCATATTTTTACAGTCTTTACCACAGGTTTAGCAGACTTAAGTTTCTGCTTGTAGGTTGGTATAAGATGAACCAGGCAGTGATCAGAGTGCCCCAAAACTGCCCGTGGAACAGAGTGATATGCATTCTTTATTGTTGTGTAACAGTGATCCAATATATTACTGTCTCTGGTGGGACATGTAGCATGCTGTCTGTATTTTGGCAGTTCACATGAGAGATTTGCTTTATTAAAGTCCCCAAGAATGATTTAAACAGAGACTGGGTGTTGTTGTTATGTGTCTATATGTATATGTATATGTACATTTACATTTACATTTAGTCATTTAGCAGACGCTTTTATCCAAAGCGACTTACAATTGGGGAATACATAAAGCGATTAATCTAGAAGAGGAAAACAGACAGAGGAAGTGCCCATAACACCAAGTCTCAGACATTGTTCAAATAAGTACAAGCTAGTAAGGGAAGGAGAGAAAGGTAAAGAGAAAGATGAAGATTTTGAAAAAGCAATATTTTTTTTTTCAAGTAGAGTTGAAAGAGATGAGTTTTCAGTTGTTGCTTGAAGATTGACAGGGATCCAGCAGTCCGGATGGGGGTGGGAAGATCATTCCACCAGCCAGGAATGGTGAACGAGAATGTTCTGGAGAGTGATTTTGAGCCTCTCTGTGATGGTACCACGAGGCGTCGCTCACTAGCAGATCTCAGACTTCTGGAGGTAAAATGTAAATTCGTAATAGTGAGTGGAAGTAGGTGGGTGCTGAGCCTGTGGTTGTTCTATATGCAAGCATCAGTGTCTTGAACTGGATGCGAGCTGCAACTGGTAGCCAGTGCAAGGAGACAAAGAGAGGTGTAACATGGGCTCTTTTGGGCTCGTTGAAGACCAGTCGTGCCGGTAGCCAGAATGGTCGACACAGAAGCATATGAAATTCCAGATCAGGGGAGCAGAAGGATTTAATAGAGTGTAGGTTCTTTTAATCACACCACGAGTTGTTGATAAAGAAACAGACACACCCACTTCTGCTTTTCCCTGTGAGCTCTTTCGTTCTGTCCGAGCGATGCACGCAGAACCCCTTAAGCTCGATGGCCGAGTCTGGAACCATTGCAGACATCCAGGTTTCTGTGAGGAAAATAATGCAGCAGTCCCTTGTTTCTCGTTGATATGGGATGCACGCCCGCAGTTCACCGATTTTGTTGTCCAGTGACTGAACGTTAGCCAGCAAAATGGTTGGGAGAGGAGGTCGGAGGGGAAGGCGTCTGAGTCTGACAAGGACACCGGCTCTCTTCCCCCTTTTCCGGCGGTGTTTCCTCGGTCGCGATTGTGCAGCCTAGACAAAGGGCTCTGATGCGGTGTCTGTAAACAAAGCGCCGGCGTTCAAGAACTCAAAGTCCGGTTTGCGTTGCGCGACGTAGGAACCAATGTTTAAAAGCGTGTGCCTATCGTAGACATTTATACTAACAACATCCAACACGTAAAACAACAAAATAACAAATAAAAGCTGAGTTTTCTCTGAGCTCGCAACACGGCTGCCATGCTCGGCGCCATCTTGGATCATGGAATACTAAAGTGTTACCATTAATTTATTATAAATTATTTAATAACTACATTTAAAAGTAGTCAGTAATAATAGAAATTCTATTTATTAGAAAAAAATGAAATAATGAAATAAATAAATTAAATAAAAATGATATTGATATTGATACAATTATATTACCACTTTGTAGTAACTCTTTAGATTACAGACTGCAATTTACAGCCTAAGTAAACTGAGTACCTTTTTGTAAATATAGCAGAAACAAGATGTAGTGCATAAGAGCAGGTGTAATAGAACAATTCGCAAAATTTAGGGCATAAAATAGTAACACCCTGAAAGATTAACAATTATTACAATCTGAATTCCGGAAATGTTTAGATGTTTTCTAAGACTTTCAAATCACATGAGCCAATATTTATTCACAATAGAACATAGATAACATAACAAATGTTTAAACTGAGAAATGTTACATTTTTATCCACTAAATGAGCTCATTTAAAATTTGATGCCTGACAAATTTGGCAAAACAGGGCTGAAAAAACAAGACATTTTGAAAAGATTCAGCTGGGATTTGCAAAAGGCCCTCAGACGACACTCATCGGCATGATTCTGTCACTGACATTACTAAATGGGCCCAGGAATACTTCCAGAAACCACTGTTGAAAACACAATCCGCCGTGCCATCTGCAGATACTAACTAAAGCTCTATCACGCAAAAAGGAATCCATATGTGAACATGATTCATGATCCGTTGTGTCCTGTTGGCCAAGGCTCATTTAAAATTGACTGTTTCAAAGTAGAAAAGAGTTCTATGGTCAGACGAGCCCAAATTTGACATTCTTGATGGAAATCATAGATGCTGTGTTCTCCGGGCTAAAGAGGAGGGAGACCTACCAGCGTGTTATCAGCGTTCAGTTCAAAAGCCAGTTCAGTTCAGGTAAATAAGTTCATACAGTATGGGCAGCTTGCATGTTTTGGAAGGCACTATGTATGCTGAAAGATACAAGTTTTAGAGCAACATATGCTCCCCTTCAGACGACGTTTATTTCAGCAGGACAATGCAAATCCATATACTGCAGCTATTACAACAGCATGGCTTCATAGTAGACGAGTCCGGGTGTTGAATTGGTCTGCCTGCAGTCCAGATCTTTCACATATAGAGAACATTTGGCCCACCATTAAACGAAAAATACGTCTAAATATGTCAAAAATGACCACAAACTCTTTAGCAGCTGGAAACATATATCAGGCAAGAATGGCAACAGCCATTATGCCAGCAGCCATGTCACCTTGCAGCTCAAGACCGGTTGCTCACAGAAGCTAAGCAGGGTTGAGCCTGGTCAGTACCTGGATGGGAGACCTCCTGGGAAAAACTAGGTTGCAGTTGGAAGAGGTGTTAGTGAGTCCAGCAGGGGTGCTCACCCTGTAGTCTGTGTGGGTCCTCGCGCCATAGTATAGTGACGGGGACACTATACTGTCAAAAAGCACCGTCCTTCAGATGAGACGTTAAACTGAGGTCCTGATTCTCTGTGGTCATTAAAAATCCCAGGATGTCTTTCGAAAAGAGTAGAGGTGTGACCTCGGCATCCTGGCCAAATTTGCCCATTGGCCTCTGACTATCATGACCTCCTAATCATCCCCATAAACTGATTGGCTTCATCACTTTGTCTCTTCTCCATAAATAAGCCAGTGTGTGGTGGGCGTTCTGGCACAATATGGCTGCCATCGCATCATCCAGGTGGATGCTGCACATTGGTGGTGGATGAGGAGATACCCCCTTACTATGTAAAGTGCTTTGAGTGCCCAGAAAAGCGCTATATAAATGTAGCAAATTATTATTATTATTATTATAATGGGACCAAATTCCAACACCAAAACTCCAGAAACTCATAACCTCGATGCCCAGATGTCTGCAAACTATTTTGAAAAAAAGAGAAGATGCTACACCATGGTAAACATGCCCCTGCCCCAACTATTTTGAGACCTGGCAGGCATCAAATTTGAAATGAGTTCATTTGTTACATAAAATTGTTACATAAAATTTCTCAGTTTAAACATTTGTTATGTTATCTATGTTATTGTTATGTTATCTATGTTCTATCTATGTTCAATTATGAATAAAATATTGGCTCATGTGATTTTAAAGTCTTTTAATTTTAATTTTATTCAATCTTACGTTTGAGAACAATTTAGCAAGAACATACACGTGTACCTTTTTGTTTCAACAGTGTATTTATACATATAAGCTACTGTATGATTGTTTTGTAGACTATGGGCAACTATTTTTTTTTTGAAATGTCAAAATAGGCACCTTAACTTAACTTAACTTAACTTAACTAAAAGCTTATTGTATGCAGACAGTCTCAGCTGTGAGTCACATCACCGGCATGTAACATACACACAATTTGATATCCTTGACTCCTTGAAGTTTTATTGGAAAATAGCTTACAAAACGCATTTACAGATTTATAGATTTACAAAAATGTTAAATAAAATTTTTATGTCAAATTATAAAATCCTGACAAGAAAGTAGCACACTACTTTTGGCCCAAAAATCATATTATATTTGTATTTTAGCTGAAATGAGATAAGATTTTTTTCCACTGCATCGCACCATTGACTTGACAGACATCGTTGCCCAAAGTAACTCACAGTGCAAATATCTTGTGAGTTTGGGCATTCTCTGGAAATCTAACCCATGACCTTTGTATTATTAGAACCAAATATTAATGTCAGGCTGGAGCTTTGGAACACATACGAAGAGCTGTTGTGTTTGCTTGAGCTGTTATTTCCCAGTCACATTCCGACACATCCCATCTAATTAAATAAATACATTACTAAATAATGTCAGGTTACATTATTATATAAGAGCATACTGTATGTAACATAAAAGAGTCATCTCCTTTATAACAGATTTATAGCTGAGCAGAAGCTTCATTATCAGATGGAAGTGCCCAGTTATTAGTATTTGCAACTCCAGTACAAATCATAAGAGTAGTCTCACATCAGTGAGTGGGCAATAACACCAAGAGGGTTTCTGAAATTGATTTGATTAAAATATGTACCATTTGCTAGTCAGATCATGGTCTGATATTCTACCCCTATTCCAGGAAGACTCGTTCAAGTCACTTCTCTTCATTTGGATTCAACGTTCATATTGCTCTGATGTGAACAGAGCCTGGGTGTACAGGTGATGAAATGATTCACTGTCAGTGTGCCAGTTCCCCAAGAGCAGTCTGAAGGATACTGTAAAACTTCTGTTATTTGAGAAGATGAACATTAGAGTAGGTGTAAGTTTACGTTCCTGTAACACAAACAGGCCTCTGGCTATGATCACTCATTCTTTTCTTGGGTATTTCTGACTAAGGGTACGCACTTTGAAGAACACAGTACAAGGTGTTCTGTCTAAAACCAACAACTTCAGCTTTGATGCTTCTAGAGTGAACATGGCCTATTGGGGCCTTTTTGAAGTTTTAACTGCGAGAACGTTCTCCACAAATTCAAGGTGACTGCAGAAATGCAGTCAAGTGTAGCAGCCATATCTTTGATGCCTGAGTTTTTCTGCGTGCAAGTTAGTCTTGGTTGTTTTGATTCCTAAGGGGAGGGAATATGGGGATTGCAGTGAATGCACCCACAATACACGATGCCCTCATATTTTCTCAGTTTGACACTGTACACTAATGAAGACATGATGGGATACCTTCACTCTCTTCTTCCGTTTTGCATTAGCATTTCTAAAACATTGCTTGACATGATTGTTAAATTCTGAAGTGTAATATGTTGCTTTTGCATGGTCTGGTCAGTTTTGCAGATTTGCTCTCAAGTCCAAGATGTTGTTAGCTCTCCATTATACACTATATAGACAAAAGTATTTGGACACTTGACCTTTACATCAACAGAGACTTTAATGACATTGCATTCTAAATATATAGACATTACTGTAAGATGGTGTTGGTCTCCCCATTGCAGCTATAACAGCTTTCAACTCTTCAAGGAAGGCTTTTCATAAGATTTGGTTCCCCCCAAAGGTGTTTGATAGGGTTTAGGTCAGGGCTTCCACACCAAACTCATCCAAACATTTGAGCTGAAACACTTTTGCACTGGATGAATCGTATCATAGTTCCTCGAATTATTGGCGGAAGTACCTGCTTTTTGGTGTGTTCGCACCACAGGAACCAGGTACCGTTTTAGTTGTAGGCAATTAAGCGTTAGCATTAGTTCTGTCAGATTGTGTGAGCAAAGCTTGCATCAGCTGATTCTCAGCTGATCACATCTACCTACAGTATAGGAATACGGCACCTATCATGGCATTCCTATATAATCTCTATTCAGTATTAATCATCAGCTTTTTCCACTTGCTCAGGCGCGAATTAGACGGTGAATTCCATCTCTATGGGAAAGCCCAAAAGAGTTTCACACCAGATTCAAGTTTGTGAACTTGAACGCGAATTCGCTGCGTTGATTGATATAAGCTCATAGACTCGGAAGTGACCTGAGCAAGCAGTGCTTCTCACAACGATATATCATTGACATAGACTCTTTACCTGCAATACCCGCAATTTATCGCTTAAATTGTGATAATGTGACTGCATCAACAAAAACTTTTACACAAGATCGGCTTTCCCCGCTGGAAGAAGCAAAGATATCAAGGAGGGATAAAGCATCCACGAAACAATAGAACATTTAATCCTTTATTCATCTCTGAATGTCTTCACGAAGCTGAGCTAAGTTTCTTATTTCATTCTCATTGCCTTATGCTATGTTGGAAATTATGCTATCGTCAAATATTGCTCATTGTTTAAGGCAGTTGTTCAGTAACATGTTTGTTTGCTAGGCATGCTGTTGCTTTATGCTTATTGATTGTATTTTGACATGCTGGTAAACTTACTCAGTTAAACTTACCACACCGAGGCTTGTTTTTTAGTATATTGTTGAAGGCTGTCTGGTGTGAAACAGGCTTGCTGCTTAAGGCTCATATAGTATTGGGGATTCTGTTTCATTAAATGTATCCTACTCTTGTTTCCAACACGCTGTGTTTTAAGTCAGTGATATGCAACAGCTTTAATCAGTGTAACTTTAACGTGCTTGAACATTAACGCATAGTATTGACCATATGCTGTACTGCATTAAAGGGGCATGCTGCTCTTCTCAGCTGCTTATTAAAGAAGAGCATCCCTTCGCTATTTCTCTTCTTCTTAAAGGGCATGATGCCCCAGTATATGCTATTTCAGAAGTTCTTTGCTTTAAACTTGTTAGGGAATTGGGATTGTGCTTGCTTTTAGGGCTTATCTAGTGCTCAGTATCATGTTTGTTGCTAGACCTTCTTGTTGCTTTAAGCTATGGTTGTTACTGCAAGTGCGGGTACTTGGTAAACTTGCAACAGCAAGAAGCTAATGTATAAGCTTTTGTTCAGGCCATCTGATTGTTCTCGAAATATGCTTGCTGCTTATGGCTCATCTAGTTATTGGGACTGCAAGTTTCTCTGACTACTGCAACATGCTGTGATTAAGCAAGCAACATGCTTGTTGCAAGCTATCGAGTGTATTGGTAAGGATTTTTGTCTATGCTCACTAGGGTTGTCAGAATGAGGACACGTAACACAACGAGCACAAATATCAAAGGGAGACGACAAACCTGTAAACTGATGAGTTGCTTTGAGTTATTATATGCTTTTTTATAGAGTTTTTAATTGGATGCTAAAGCTTTTAGGATAGGTAGAATTTGCAATCTCTCATTCATTGCTCGCTTCTATGACTGCAGTGCGCCGTGTGTTTACTGCAAATTAGGCTGCCAATTTTAGTGGGTTTTCTGCATCTTTTTCAAGTATTGCATTAAAGGGGCTTGCTGCTCTTCTTAGCTGCTTATAAAGAAGAGCACCCCTTTGATGCTACTCTTCTCCGGTAAGCTTGGGTTATCATTGCCGCTCTCCTTGCTTAATCATGACAGGTTGTATGTGTAGCAGTACAGTCTACCCGTGACGTACCCTGCAATAGGAGGGGTGTTTGGTAATTACTTCAACTAAACAGTATATAAAAGTGGCTGTAGGGGCGCTGTGTGTGTGTGTCTGTTATGCGTCCGTTCTGCGTCCGTGAGAGAGAGGCAACTCACTTCTGGCGAGGTGTGCGAACATTGGGCGGACTGAGGAGCTTTATGGGATGTCGGCAGCAATGGCGTTTTTTTGCGTAGATGTATTTAAACGCAACCGCGGCTAGGTTATGTGAATCGCATTAGAGGTAAGTTTAATCTGTTGCGAGTATGTTTTTAGCGTTCGGCTTGTTAAAATGCGTGTGTTTTATATTATAGGTGTGAGCCAATGTGTGTGGTGTTGCAGTGGGCTGGTTTCTGGCTCGGTGCCTGAAGCTTGATGGTTGGCCGTTCCAGTGCCCGCAAGTTGTTTTCCCATACTGAGGCCTTGCGCCTCGGCATTGGGATTATTTCCACGTTTTTCTGGGATCGTATGACGCTGCATTTGAATCGAGCCGGCGGATTGGTTTGAGTAATCGGTCGTGGTATTTTGCCGGGGCACTTTTCTTTCTTACGGAGTACATGGACCATGTTCAACTTTCGCAGGATCAGCTGGACCGGGGTGTGGCGTTCTTCTCACTCCTTCGACGGGTTGTGAGTAAAGTGAAACATCATAGCTAAAGCCTATAGCGGTGTACATCAGACGATCAGCCTTTTTGCTGTCACAGTCCCTTTTTGCGGAGGAGCAGCATTCCCTTGAGTGTGTGGTGGTGGGCTTTCTGCCTGAATGCCATGTTCACTGGAGGTGTGGTATGCTGTGGTGTGAGTGTGCACTGTAGATTGCTGTTTGCATCCTGTCTAGGTGTGCCATCCAAAATTCTAAAAGATTGATGTTGCGTACTGTTAGTATAGTTTTATCTGATTTTCGTCTGAGCTTCTGTTAATAAAGTTTGTGTTTTATTACTTCAAAATTTAGTATTAATTAACTGCAACTCCACTCAGCTTGATACCTGACTCACCGTATCGAACCTGTGAGCTTTTCTCTACTGAGACAGGTGTGTTCCCCGGACACTAAAACGGGGTGGCGTAGACGGTGTTTTTGTAGCAGCCCCCTTGTGGGGGTCTGATCATTTAAGTCATGAAGGGTGTGTGAGGGCTACTAGGTGATAAGGAAATTTAGCCCCTTTGAATAGAGACTGCCATATTTGGCGTAGTCCATAACACATATTTCTGAACCCCTCACTCTCGTACCGCCACATATGGATGGGCGGGGAGTTTTTTCTTTAACTTTATGCTAACTATCTATCATTTATATCTATCATATGACGATAATGGCCCTTTTACCCAGGTGCTGGGTTATTTTTTTTAACCCAAATGCTGGGTTCAGCTTGTTGGGTCATTTTGTTAGGTTATTTTAAAGCTGGGTTATTTTTTCTACCTAACCGCTGTGTTGAGATTGTCTCCGGTGAAACTTCTCAACAATGCAGCTACTGAGAGCACAGGCTTTTTAAGTCCACAGGAGAGAGCAGTTCTCAGCACCGCTGCCGATGTGGTGCACTCTTTTGGGGAAATAAAGGTTCCTCTTCAGGAACTCGTGCTGCTCTGAATAATGTGTGTTATCAGACCAATGGATGGACGAGACGTCACAGGCAGGGTGACGTAGAGACCAGGAAGCATGAAAGCACGTGCGCTGGAACCAGCGTCAGCTTTCTTTCACCCAGCAAGCGCTCTGTGTGTGTTAGTCATATTTGGTGTTGTCTGTCCTTTATCACTCTTTATTTTCCCTTATATGACTGAAGACAAACATAGGCGAGAGCGGGCATCATCTCAGGCTGTGTTCTTCCCTGCTGCACTTCTTTATGGGTGGGGATACACTTTGTGTGTCGTCTGCTTGGGAGCAAAACACGCAGAGTCAGCTCTCGAGGGAGCTGATTGCTCGCATTACGAGAGAATTTGCCACTGCGTATGCTTTGCTTTCGGAGAGTTCTCTTGAGAGGGAGCCTTCACCAGCATTCCTTGCAGTGCCAGCCCTGCTTTCGCCGAGGCGGACCTGTGGCTGCGCTCGCAGGAATCGCAGACAAAACCACACCAGTTCCAGAAAAACAGGACTCGACACACCACCTGTCTTCCTTCCAGGAGGTGGACGTGGGAGATGTTAATGAGCTTTCGAAAAGCATATTGAAATAAAATTCAATTATTTTATGTCAGTCAGCTGCGTTAGCAGTGGTTGTTTCGTGCTGGAAATGCCTTTGCCTTGCATAACATAAATGGATTTTATTTGTTATAATACTGAGTGTAATTTAATTTGATGTTAAAATATGTTCTCTAATTTCAGTACTGTTTGTTTTTGGGCAGGCTTTGGAGTTAGTCACGTCAAGCCATCTCCCTGCTACGAGTGAAATGCGAGGCCGCAGTCTAAAGTTTTCACTTCCCCCGACGAACATCAGCCCTTCACCGGCTCAATGAAGTTGAGATCTCAATGAAGCATTGAGATTTCCAACTGGAATCAAGAGGCCTATCCCAGTCCCTGAAAAAAATTCCCATAGATTATCCCTTCTCACTTTACAGTTGGCACAATGCATTCTCATTCTTCTGGCATGCCAAACCCAGGCTCACCCATCAGACTGCCAAACGGAGAAGTGTGATTCATCAATCCAAATAACAGGTTTCCACTGCTCCAGGGTCCAGTTGTGGCATGCTTTAAACCACTATATCTGACACTTGACACTGTATTTGGTGACGTAAAGTGTTGCATGCAGTTTCTCGGCCATGTGAACCTATTCCATGATGCTGTTGCTGCACAGTTTTTGTGCTGATATGAATGGCATTGGAAATGTCTAACTCTTCAGCTCTGGAATATTATGAATGATGCACCTCAGCCCTTGGTGACCCTGTTTTGTGACTTTACGTTGTCTTCTGCTTTGTGGCTAAGTTGCTGCTGTTCAATTAACCATGGAACCTCTTATTGATATTTTTCACGTGACGTCACTCACTCATAGGAACGCCCACCTGGAGGGAAAAATTAAGCTTTGCTCCACTGACTGCCAGTTATTTTTACGCAGTTTGCATTAAGCAGTAATGTAGTAAAATGCAGATATAAAAAAAAAATCAGTAAACACCTTATTGATGATGTATATTTTGTACAGGCAAGCAGATCCAACCACATCATCAAGTTTGCCGATGACACATCAGTGGTAGGTCTCATCAGCAACAACGATGAAACGCACTACAGAGAGGAAGTGGCACAGCTGGCTGAATGGTGTGGCGCTAACAACCTGTCCCTCAATGTGGAGAAGACAAAGGAGGTTGTGATGGACTTCAGGAGAAACTCTGTTGACCACCCCCCACTGACCATCGACACCTCGACTGTGGAGAGAGTCAGCAGCACTAAATTCCTGGGGGTGCACATCACAGAGGACCTCACCTGGACTACCAACACCAAGTCTATCTCCAAGAAGGCACAACAGCGCCTACACTTTCTCCGCCGGCTGAAAAGAGCAAGCCTCCCTCCACCCATCCTCACCACCTTCTACAGGGGTACCATTGAGAGCGTGCTGACCAGCTGCATCACTGTCTGGTACGGGAACAGTTGTGCAGCAGACCGCAAGACCCTCCAGCGGACAGTGAACACCGCTGCAAAAATCATTGGTGCCCCTCTCCCCTCCATCCTGGATATTTTCCTTACACGATGCTCCAGCAAAGCAAAAAGTATCGTGGAGGACCCCACCCACCCCTCCCACAGTCTCTTCCAGCTCCTACCCTCAGGTAGACGGTACCGGAGTATCAGAGCCCGCTCCGCCAGACTGCTCAACAGCTTTTTCCCCCAGGCTGTGAGAGCCCTGAACTCAAATCACACCGCCCCTCTCTGAAACCCCAAACAACCCCCCCCCCCCCACCTTACCACATCTCAGGAAAAACTGTTAACTTTTATCTCTGTGGAATTCAGGTGAGCGGGCCTGCACAAGCCACCTGTAGCAACACACTCTCCTCTACATGCACTAGACACTTTCACACACCATTGTGTGTCCATAATCCCACAAAAGACTGATTGAAATATATGACTGTAATGTATGTATGTTTACTGGCTCATGCACCACAAATCACCTTACATTGTTCCCCAGCCAGCTGCTTGAATGTCTCTCTTTTGCACATGTACAGTATTTGAAGTCATCTGCACAGTTGTACAGTTTGTATTTTATTTTATTTTTTAGTTTATGTATAGGTAACCACTTTTATATATAGTATATGTATAGTCAAAGCTGACAGTAGGTTAGTTTGTGTATAGGTTTATACTGTTTTACTTCGTGTTGTATATCTGTATTTATGTAGCACCGTGGTCCTGTGAGGCACGACATCTCGTCCCACTATATGTCCACACATGTAGTGGAATGACAATAAAGCTCAACTTGACTTGAGATGGAGCCAGAATATAAACGCAGTGTGCAAAGTTTCTTGTTAAGTGGTTTCCCATAGCAATACCATTAGAATGAAAACACTGAACCATTAAGCGGATTGCCTTCATATTCCGGCCTCATCTGCTTGCCTATGTAAACTACGCATCATTAATAAAGAGATTACTAAATTTTATTATATATTAAGGCACTTTAAGTGTTTTTACAATGTTTTGTCGCAGTTTAATGATTGAAATATCGCCGCGGGTGCTTAAGATGGATTACAAATGTTCAAAACTTGCATTTTGTTCACATACCTTTATTTTGTTCTTTTGAAAGATGATATAAATATTTGCGGCTGTGAAACAGATGGAAAATTGACAGGCTTGTCCTGCAGTTCTATGGATGTTTTGCCCTCCAGGTCTTTGAACCAGTCACGTGATTGAAAGCTATGAATAGAGATGACATTTCACAAACTGGCTAATTGCAGCGGTGGCATCCTATCACAGCTTGAATTCACTTAGCTCTTCAGAGCAATTCAGTTTATTTTTAACAAATGTTTGTAAATTAAGGTGACCAGATGTACTATTTTCCAGAGACTTGTCATAGCCAGGATTTCTAAATAAACTAAAATAACCAGGTTTTGGCCGTTTGTGCTGCGCAGATCAATCGTTGTATGACATCTAAGTATCACGAGAGCAACAGTATAGAGAGCACAGCAGATGGCTCCTAATGTTTTCTAATCGCTCCGGCAGCAAAAACACCTAATATGTATGCGTATCGCTTTGACTGTTCTCTGTAGATCTCACCTTCTCTTGCGCCACGATTATGTACAATGCCTGCATGTTATTGGTCAAACTACTTTATGATCATTCACATTTCATTATGAAATCTAGGAAAACTAATGATGCATTCATGACATGTCTTAATTACTATAATTTCGAGATGACAACACGTGCGTTCTACTTTGTTTACTCTCTTGGACTTTTACACTGTCAATGCCTAAACATAGCGCCAAATGAATCTGAGGTGTTGGTACAAGTTGTAACACTCAGAAAATTCCCAGTTTACAAGTTTATAGTTGACTTTGCAAATAGCTTGATTGACAGACATACCCATCCGCCATCTTGCCAGACATTATGATCTTCATTCATGTTTATTTTGTGCTTAAAGTAAATATGAAAAGATGATCGGTTCACGTGAGCCACTTGAAGGCAATACAGCGATCTGCCACAACACATTAAAGAGCCACAAAACGCTATATATTTTTGAATTTCTTTAAAAAAAAAAAAAACGTTTTAAAGCTGAGACCTTGTTTCATACCACAACTAACTTGCTATGTCTTGTCTATCGGCTTGTTGTCAGTTTCCTCTGCTCCACGATGTGTTTTTCACTGCGTGAGAACATGGTGTATAGTGTAAGAGAGGCGTGTCAATCATAGCAACAGTAACAGGAGAGCTGGTTTTTGCGAAGGGTCAATTATTCAATTAAGTTCTATGAGGACATGAATGCTTTTTACAAGTTGGTATAACAAAATCTCGTAATAACGGTAAGTAATAAAATGGCATTTTATATAATAATAATATTAGTCAATGATACAGGAGAATAGTATCAAATAACAGTTTCTGTAAACTGTTGGGCTGAAAAAAGAAGGAATTAGGAAATGGACAATTTTAATTACAGTCCCTGTCCTTCCAAAAGTAGTCATTATTTCACATATGCATCTCAGATAACTAACCCGACTCTAAAGTTATGCTCATGGATATTCGATTCAATTCAATTCACATTTATTTGTATACAGTGCTTTTCTTGATCCACTGTTGCAAAGCATATTCACAGAAAAGTATTAATCTAGTTTGCTACTAAGATTGTCAAGCAAAATTCTAAATATATTTCAAATGTTTAAAACTCTACCATTACACACTTTGAGTAATTTTAGCAGCCTGGTCCCATCCAAACATGACCTTTTTTTCTGGCTGACTAATAAGAACCTGAAATTGCATAGCAGTCAAGCACTGTTGATTTCAGCAAGATCATGCAATTATGTGTGAAAAAAGCATCAGACTACCTGGGTTTCAGACTGTCATAATTAGTCATGAAATAAACAAAAACAGTTTGAGAGCAATTGAACTCCAAAGGAACACGTGGTAACTGATACAGCCACTTCCTGATCTGTTTAAAGGCGAAATGCTTAATTTCAGTGCCACTATTATCATCAAACAGAATAAAAAATAAATAAATACAAAAGACCAAGTATTAAACCATTTGCCATTGAGCAGGCAAACAATTCTGCACCACTGTCACATTATAGTTGAGCCAGAGCTGTTATTATATCAGTGCTCAAACAAATTGATTGAAATTTGGTTTGGTTCCACTTGTGGTACAAAAATTACACACTTCACCTTTAGACCACTGACTTGGGGCTTTAAAATGTGTCTGTTAAAAGCTTTGTAACCTCAGAGTAAATAGATTAATTAGATCATTAAAGGCTGTAATTAACAGAGCAAGATGTTAAAATGCTCTCTGAGGGCCCCTCTTTAGATTGTAAGTGGAGAGCCTAGCTTTGAAAACACAGGCTTTTACTCTTTTAATCCTGAATCTTACCAGCTTTAATAACTCAGTGTGCTCTCAAAGACACAAATGTCACTGCAGCACACCCTACGCTCTTATCTACCTTTGCACACGACGGGAAACAAATGATTAATCACACAGGCTCGTCATGGAGACCAGGCGTCTCCATGACGAGCCTGTGTGACTAATCATTTGTTATGAGGCATCAAGCTATGGCGTGATAAATGCTCCTCTCGAACATTAGTGGAAGAAACTATAGTGCTCTATTCACATGGAAATAAATGACGGCAATGATGGGCAATGATGACGATGCTGGAATAACGTTCTTACCGATAAGACTGACTAACTGAGAGCTGGCGCCAGAAGATGAAGTGGAACTGCATGGATAATGACACACTTTATTGCTTTGATGAATCGAGCCAAATATCACGCATACTCTCAGGGTAATCCTCACCGGTGGCCTGAGTGATATTTCACACAACTGTGCATGTTTCATTATTCATTTCATTTTATCGTAGATGCTGAACGGTATATTTGTATGCTGTATGCCAAGTAGTTTAGTCAAATACTGCAGAGTGGGCTTTCTCAACAGACAGATCTCTGACAATAGGACTGTGTAAACATTACGGATCAGTGCATGGCTTGATTTAACATCAATACACTGAACATTTCAACATATTCATCTTGTACTTATTAAGGACATAAGTAAAATAATTCTGTATATAATTACAATTCTGTATATAATTACAATTCTACACTGACTTTGTATTCTTCATTTTTCATTGTTGATCTCAAAGATTAATCACAGTCGACAAATCCCTATCCAAATGATCTGAACAAATCAAGGAAACAATATATTATAATATTCTACTAGACACACATTGACATCAACAATAATAAAATGAGCTCTGAATAATCAATCACCACACGACAAATAACAGACACACAACAACATCAGCATAAGTAAAAGCAGCATGCTGCATTCATGCAGCAGTGCATGCTGGGAACTCAATTAGGCATACAATGTGAGATACAACTTAAAAATGAATTTTAACCAAAGGTGCAATCTGATTTGTGCATTAAAAAGGTTTTACACCAATAAATAAATAATACTTATGATAAATAAAATGTTTTATTTTACATGAAGAGAGCACCAGGAATGAAAGGCAAAGTGTTGTGCTTGGTACCCCAGCCATTTGATCCCATTAGTCCTATGGGCACTTAGTTTGATGAATAAATGAATTATGACTGACAGTGAAAAGCATATTTCTACAATTGAAACTGTAACTGAAAATGTTTGCTTTTATGTGATGCTGCATCCACACAATTAGGTGTCAGTATAAGTCCTAGACGATTGCCATACTTGACAGTTCAACATAAAAAAACACAAAAAAACAAAACAACAACAAAAATAAAATGTATTCACCAGTCAAAGGGACACGGTAGACGTTTTTATTTTAACAATACAGCTGATGATAGATGATATTATTAGTTTACTGTACCCCCCCCCCCCCCAAAGTTAATAAAACAAAGATTATTAAAGTATGTTTTAAAAGAAAATAGCCTACTATCTCAGTTTTTGTACTTCAAAATGTCACCTTTAATGAAATGTGTTACTTGCTATTTCTTTTTAATTACGTTTAATTTACTAACAGTTTCTGAATGAAAATAGTTAAAATAATAAATATGTTCCCCTTCATGGGAACTTCGAACTGCGTCCCCTAGGGGTCGCTATGGGGAACGCCCTCAGCGTGACTCGTGTCTGAAGATACATATGTAAAAACACCATCCGTTGGCCGGCGACAGCCCATGACGTCACTACCGGCGCGACCATAATATAAGGACCGCCGGGAGAATACATCATCCTCTTCTTCGTCTTCACTGACTGTTTTGTTTGAAGCGTGCATTCTGGTAAGAGTACAGTTTCTCTCTATCATGGCGAGCACTAGCAAGGCGTTTAAGATTGTGTGTGGATCCGTGTCCTCGTTATTTGACACCCGATGACACACACACAATCTTTGCGTCTTTTGTTTGGGCAAGGAGCACGCACGCGATGTCCTTGAGGGGAGAATTTGCGTGCACTGTGCACTCTCGTCTTGTCCCTCTTTTCAAGGAAAGAGGGGCAGCCGTCTGCTTCCCGCGATTCGGTACCCACCGCTGCCGAGGCACGGAGGCGATTGAAATCGCGGGGTTCGCAGTTGGATATGGCCGATGAGTTAGGGTGGGACCGCCCCTTTTCGCGTGCGTCGGCCGAGAACGAGAGTGAGCTGCTGGATTGTGACGATGCGATCTTTCTGACATCATCAGATTCAGCGGTTAGTGCTCTGCTGGGTTATGCCCAGGAAGAGCAGGAGATGTTTGAGGGCGAGGAAGTTGAGACTGAACCCTCTCAATCCTCCTGCACTGCATATGAACGAGTTTTTGGAGGTTATGGATCATAAAAATAAATCTTTCTGGCCATATATCCCCAGCTCGAGCGAGCCTTCCTTTCTTCATAAATCTCGATGTGGAGGTTGAGAAGGAGTGGAAAAAGCAATTTTTTCTCGTATTCATAGGTTTCAGCATACTAGTTATGCTGACATTGAGGGGATGCCCCCTGTGCAAGAGATGATAGCCAGCTTATCTCGCTGTGGGCGAGACATCCTCTCTCAAGGCTCCCTCCTTGCCATCTAAGCCCCAGAATCTTGCTTAAATGGCAGGGCATATGCAGCAGCAGGTCAGATCGTCGCTTCGTTGCACACTATGGCGGTGCTTTAGGCGTACCAGACTGATCTGCTGAAAGACCTGGATAAGGCTTTCTATAAAGTCCAGGTCTGAGCCCGAACAACCAGGGGTCCTAGCCCATCTCGGTCTGGGGATCAGAGATGGGCTCAGAAGGCTAGTCTCGTGACTCATGCCCCTCCCCCGCCTGCGGGTAGGGCTAAAGAGAGGCGTGGGTCAGAGAGAGGCAAAACCTGAGGGAGGTGTTCCGGATGAAGCGTCCTATATGACACTTTCGTCCGGACCAGAGTAAGACATCTACTCCTTTCCCTTAGGGGGGCATCTGCCCTCTTATTCCTCTCTAATTCCCCTGCAACCAATGGATGAGTACGATCCATTTCTAAAGGCTATCGGCTATCGCAGTGATTACATCACTCGTCGATACTAGATCCAGGCTAGTAGCGCTCCCTGTTGGTTGAGCTAGCATCGCTCCCCTCACCATAGAGGGTCACCTATGAGCATGCCGCTCCCTTCTGAGCGTCTGAGTTCTCCTCTTATTCTGAAGAATGTGTTCTCCGCTCCCCAGAGCTCTGTGATTGGTTGCTCTCCTGTTGGTCGAGCTAGCCTTGCTCCCCTCACCTTAGAGGGTCACCTATGAGCATGCCGCTCCCTTCTGTGCGTCTAAATTCCCTCTCATTCTGAGGAGTGAGTTCTCCACTCTCCAGAGCTCGTTGTTGGTAGAGCTAGCATTGCCCCCCTCACCTAGAGGGTCACCTATGAGCATGCCGCTCCCTTCTGAGCGTCTGAGTTTCCCTCTCATTCTGACGAATGAGTTCTCCGCGCTCCAGAGCTTTGTGATAGGTCGCTCTCCGTGTTGGTCGAGCTAGCATGGCTCCCCTCACCATAGAGGGTCACCTATGAGCATGCCGCTCCCTTCTGAGCATCTAATGAGTACTCCGCTCTCCAGAGCTCGCTGTTGGTAGAGCTAGCGTTGCTCCCCTCACCTAGAGGGTCATTTATGAGCATGCTGCTCCCTTCTGAGCGTCTGAGTTCCCTCTCATTCTGAGTGTCTGAGTTTCTCCGCTCCCCAGAGCTCTGTGATCGGTCGCTTATGAGCATGCCGCTCCCTTCTGGGTGTCTGAGTCCCCTCACTCTGAGGGATGAGTTCTCCGCTCTTAGAGCTCCTCATTGGTAGAGCTAGCATGGCTCCCCTCACCAACGAGGGTCACCTATGAGCGTGCCGCTCCCTTCTGAGCGTCTGAGTTCCCTCTCATTCTGAGGGTTGATTTCTCCGCTTCTGACACGAGTCACGCTGAGGGCGTTCCCCATAGCGACCCCTAGGGGACGCAGTGTCTCGTTCCCCACTCGGGGAACCACGGTCACATACGTAACCTGAGACGTTTTTCAGTGTTGGCTTGGTGAGCTGTTGAGTCCTTCATAGACTGATATTCAAAAGAAAGCTTTGAAAGTTTTGCATTTGAAAAAATTCTCAATTGTTATGATTTATCACGGAATCACATGAGTCCCCTCATGCTTCAAATGCTACACCATCATTCCCATCCCAAAGAAACCCAAAATTACTGGACTTAATGACTACAGACCTGTGGCTCTAACATATGTGGTCATGAAATCATTTGAAAGGTTTTGGCTTATCTGAAGGCCTCCACTTGACCCTTAATGGACCCTAGGGCTGCATCGATTAGTCGACATTATCGACAACGTCGACAATAAAAAAAATGTCGACAAATATTTCTGTTGTCGAGTAGTCGTTTGATCTCATATGACCCAATTTAAGAGCCTGCAATACTGTGGTTTGACCAGCGTGGCGCTGTAGCGCGAGACTGTAGTTCAGCCCTCCTGGACACAGTTTAAGAGAAGACAGCGCTTCAGCTTTTCAAACACAGCTGAATGAATAATTGCATAGGACTCTGATGTACTCGCAACTACAATACAATTTTTTCCATCATATCGATGTTATCATGATACAGTGATTCTGAAATAACCTACTCTATTAATTTCCAGACAATTTGATCTTCCATATATCTTGATGTAGACCTATGTGTAACGGAAGAGGCAAAAACGTATTTGTTCACAGTATTTGTATTTATTCAAGACATTGTGATGTCTGTTTCTAAAACTGACCACTGAGATGAACCTGTCTTGCAAAGTGCACAGTGTCAGAAAACAACATTTCTGGACTTCTGGAAATAATAGAAATACATAAATATACAAATAATGAATGTGAAAAATAAATAAATACACATTTCACAGATACATACAGTGTGCAAAATCCACGAAAAGAGTCTCTACTGCTTTTTGATATAAATTCGTGCTCTTTTGTCCATTCCGGATTAAATGAGGTCTGACGTTTCGGCATGTTAATGTTATGATATGACGTAGCCAGCACGTGGAGGCTTGTTTACGTTTTTAACAAATGATATATCAGATATTTATTTAACACTGCTTTTAGCCAATCATTTTTTTGACCAGAGATCTTACGGCATTAGGCGCTATCCTGCTGCGTCCCAATAAAGATTCTAGAGCGGGTTTTTTATGCTGATTCAGCGCAACTCCAAAAAGGAGGACAAACGAGTGTCGCGCTTGAGGCTGCGCCGGACGCTGGACAGAGGGCTTAAAATCTGGACTGTCCGGCCAAAATCTGGACGTATGGCCACCCTATCAGCAGTTCAGTAACATACTCCAGTAAAGTCCGATCATATCATGTTTTTTTTATTTAGTACTTTATGCAATAGATAGCCTTAATTCAAGCAGCTTTACGGTATTAAAGGCAAGGCAAGGCAAGGCAAGTTTATTTATATAGCACATTTCATACACAGTGGTAATTCAAAGTGCTTTACATAAAAGAAAGTGAAATAATCATTCACAGCAATAAAAACAAGGAGTTAAAAATAATAAAACAAGGAATTTTAAAATGATATAGAAATTTATTTAAAATGAAATTTAAAACAGTTAAATAGAAAAGGATTATACATAGAATACAATGCAGTCAGTTCGGACGTAGCACAGCACTCATTCAACAAATGCACAGCTAAATAGATGAGTTTTGAGACTGGATTTAAATGTGGCTAATGTTTTAGCACATTTGATCTCTTCTGGAAGCTGGTTCCAGCTGCGGGCGGCATAATAGCTAAAAGCGGACTCCCCTTGTTTTGTGTGAACCCTTGGTATTTCTAACTGACTCGATCCTAATGATCTGAGTGGTCTGTTAGGTTTATATTCATTGAGCATGTCTGCAATATATTTAGGTCCTAGACCATTGAGTGACTTATAAACGTGTAAAAGTACTTTAAAATCAATCCTAAATGTAACTGGAAGCCAGTGTAAGGACCTGAGGACTGGTGTGATATGCTCAGATTTTCTGGTTTTAGTCAGAATCCTGGCAGCAGCGTTCTGGATGAGCTGCAGCTGTCTAATGGTCTTCTTTGGAAGGCCGGTGAGGAGACCATTACAATAATCCACCCTGCTGGTGATAAAGGCATGAACAAGTTTCTCCAAGTCTTGACTGGAAACAAAACATCTAATTCTTGCAATGTTTTTGAGATGATAGTATGCTGATTTAGTTACTGCTTTGACATGACTACTAAAACTAAGGTCTGTCTCCAGAATCACCCCACGATTTCTGACTTGATTTTTAGTTGTTTGACCCCTAGAGTCAAGGTATGCATTCACCTTAAGAACTTCATCTTTGTTTCCAAATGCAATGACTTCAGTTTTCTCCTTGTTTAACTGAAGAAAGTTTTGGCACATCCAACTGTTAATTTCATCAATGCATTGGCAGAGGGAGTCAATGGGGCTATAATCATTTGGAGATAAGGCTAGGTAGATCTGGGTATCATCAGCATAGCTGTGATAGGCAATTTGGTTCTTCCTCATTATCTGACTTAGTGGGCGCATATACAGGCTAAACAAGAGCGGTGCAAGAATTGAGCCTTGTGGGACTCCACATGTCATGGACGTCCACTTAGACTTATGCTCTCCTATACTCACATAATAACCTCTCCCTTCTAAGTATGACCTGAACCATTTGAGTGCCATCCCAGAAAGCCCGACCCAGTTTTCCAGTCTCTCTAGAAGTATGTTATGATCGACAGTGTCAAACGCAGCACTAAGATCTAGTAGTACCAGCACTGATATTTTGCCAGAATCAGAATTAAAGCGAAAATCATTTATTATCTTAATGAGTGCTGTCTCTGTGCTGTGATGCACGCGGAAACCAGATTGAAAATTATCCAGGTATCCATTTGAGTTTAAGTAGTTGTTCAGCTGATTAAAAACTACCTTTTCAATAATCTTACCTATGAAAGGAAGATTTGATATTGGTCTATAGTTGCTCAACATGGTGTTATCAAGATTGCGCTTTTTCAGAAGGGGCTTAACAACTGCAGTTTTCAGGGAGTTTGGAAAAGTCCCAGAAAGAAGTGAGGTGTTCACCACTTCTAAGAGATCTGCTTCTAAACAGTTAAGCACACTTTTGAAAAAAGATGTGGGAAGTGTGTCAAGATAGCAGGTTGACGATTTAAGATGCTGTACTATTTCTTCCAAAATGTTGCTATCAATTGTTTCAAAAACAGACATAGTCACTTCTTTTTGAGATTGCTGTCGAATCTGTGTGACCTCTGTATTACAGGAAGATGTGCCAATCTCCTTCCTGATATTACTGATCTTCTCTGAAAAGAAGGAAGCAAACTCATTGCATTTGCTGTCAGAGAGCATTTCACTGGGAATCTGACTTGGGGGGTTTGTCAGTCTCTCAACAGTTGCAAAAAGAGTGTGAGTGTTGTTTAAGTTACTGTTTATAAGGTTTGAGAAGAAGGTCTGTCTAGCTGTGGCTAGTTCCAAATTGAAAGCATGAAGGCTGTCTTTATAGATGCTATAGTGTATTTCAAGTTTCGTCTTCCGCCACATCCGCTCAGCTTTTTTCATTAAACATGAAAAAACAGAGCCAGTGTCACTTTCAGTAAGAATTACAACTTGGTATTCTATTATAATGCAGCGCTCCAGCTACCTAATGATACAATATTTTTATTAGAGGAAAAAACATATTTAATTAAAGTGACAGTTTGGTTTACAGACATTAAAGCTTAATCTAGCTTAGGACTGTTTTGGTTATCATAACCCTATAAGGTATTTTAAGACATTATGTTTTTAATAAAATAGTTTATCCAACGCATTTTATAACTTACCTTTATTTTGTTTCTTATCTAATATGACTTACAAAAGAAGATGTTTGGCAGAATGATGTTATTCAGATACATATTCATGTAGCTAATAAAATAGTGAGAGAGTGTCTCTGCCTGTCATCTCATTTTGTGTGCCAACTGCCAAATATATTTATTTGTATAAGGAATTGGTAACGATTTACAATAAGGTATCGTTTGTTAAAATTAGTTAATGTATTAATGAACATGAATGAACTATGCATTTATTACATTTATGTATTAATCTTTGTTAATTTTGTTTAATAAAAATACAGTTTTTCATTGTTTGTTCACGTTAGTTCACAGTGCTGAAATGAACATTAAATAAGATCAACAAATGCTGTAGAAGTATTGTTCATTCTTAGTTCATGTTAACTAATGTAGTTAACTAATGAACCTTATTGTAAAGTGTTACCAATTCATTGTATAATAATTGTAATTAGGCTACATAATATGCTTTTCTAAAGCTGAATTGACCTTTATTTATGTTAGAATATGTGAAGAGTTCAGAAGCAAAAGCCTCTAAGTGCCGTCTGAATTTTCTTCTAAAATTTGCATTTTTCTCACGCTCTTATATTTATGTTCAGTTATTTCACTTGAATTGCATAGAAAAGGACCTATACATTGTCATTAAACTGAAATTACTAGAGAGATTTAAAGTAATTTTACAAATAATACAGAAATAAACATTAGCAAAACAACATTTGTAGGAATTTATTCACATTAAAATAAAAAAATACTTTTGCATCTGACCTCTTCACGTAATCAATCGAAGTCTACTGATTAATCAGTGAAATAATCGACGATTAGTCGATTAATCATTCTAATAATAGTTAAATTAATCGATCAACAAAATAATTGTTTGTTGCAGCCCTAGCAGTTTGCCTACAGAGCAAACAGGTCTGTGGATGATGCAGTCAACATGGGACTGCACTTCTTCCTGCAGCATCTGGACAGACCAGGGACTTATGTGAGGATCCTATTTGTAGACTTCAGCTCCGCTTTTAACACCATCATCCCTTCAGAATAAACTGACACAGCTCTCCATCCCCACCTCCGTCTGTCAGTGGATTACCAGCTTCCTGACAGACAGGCAGCAGGTAGTGAGGCTGGGAAAATTTTCATCCAACACCCTCACGATCAGCACCGGAGATCTTCAGGCTTGTGTTCTCTCCCCACTGCTCTTCTCCCTGTACACGAATGACTGCACATCTAAAGACCCCTCCGTCAAGCTCCTGAAGTTTGCAGACGACACTGATCAGCCTCATTCAAGACGGTGACGAGTCTGCTTACAGACAGGAGGTTAAGGAGCTGTCACAGGAGCTGTTGATACAGTTCTACTCTGCCATCATTGAATCCGTCAATGCATGTCAATAACTGTCTGGTTCAGCTCAGCTACCAAATCTGACCTCAGAAGACTTAAGGAGGGTAGTCCGGACTGCTGAGCGAATCATTGGTAAAACCCTCCCCACTGTTCAAAAACTGTACTCATCCAGAGTGAGCAAAAGGACTGGTAAAATTACTCTGGACCCCCTCATCCAGCACACTCGCTCTTAGAACTGTTACCGTCTGGTCAATGCTACAGAGCTCTGAGCACCAGAACGACCAGACACAGAAACAATTTATTTCCCCAAGCAATCCATCTCATGAACACTTGAGCCTTTCAGGGCTAGGCTCGGAATCTGAGGCCCTCTCTAGGCGGGACATGAGACCAACAGCCCTCCTTGGGCTGAACATGGTGACAGGGGCCCTCTCAGGGGTGAGCTCAGGAACAGCTTCCATCAAGGCAACACGAGAACCCCAACAGACAAGACAAGACAGACAATATTAATTAAACATTTTCCTGTGGACAATACTTCAGTGGACTTTACATGACTCTGGTCATGGGCTGGAGTCTGCACTGGACTCTTGGTCAGGGGCTGGAGCCTGCGCTGGACTCTTGGTCAGGGCACTGGGCTTGATTTCGGAATGGCTGGCAGGCTTGAGGGAGCCACAGCCGGTGGGATTGACTACGGAATGGCCAGCGGGCTTGAGGGAGCCACAGCCAGCTGGCTTGAGAGAACGGTGGCCCGCGATCTTGACTTTGGAGCGACCGGTGAACTATATCGATGAGCGACTGGCGGGCTTGGGTTATCCGCAGTGGGCTGAACAGATGAACAGCC
Source organism: Schizopygopsis pylzovi (assembly GCA_027422435.1). Classification (NCBI taxonomy): domain Eukaryota; kingdom Metazoa; phylum Chordata; class Actinopteri; order Cypriniformes; family Cyprinidae; genus Schizopygopsis; species Schizopygopsis pylzovi. The sequence goes on from JAPDDL010000034.1 coordinate 53,539, forward strand.
AGCAGACTTGACTGAGGATCGACCGGCTTTTTTTACCCATTTTGTGTAATTGGGATGCACGCTTGCTACTAAATGCTTGGTGAATGATAGGTGAATGAATAGTTAAAAGAACATGCAACGTAATACAAATATGAGTAGATGACCATATCTTTAGTTATGACTATAGATCTAATCATTAAGTTCAAAGGTTACACATTCCTTTTTATTCTGCAAGAGCTCATATTCTTTAGGGATTTTAAAAGCCACACCATGTCTGTACGATTTCTGTCAGAGCCTGTGGTGCACTAATCAATTGCGCATCCATTTGAGAATGAGGTTATAAAAAAGAGATTAGTGCTCATTGATTATCACTCTTGAGTACAACCTGCATATGACTAGCGCGTCAATATCTACAGCGTCTATTGACACTTCATTGATTAGCGCAATGTTGAAAACGCAGCTGGCTTCCCATCCAAACGAACAGCATGATATCACCTGCTGAGCATAATTCTTGAACTCTCATTGCAAAAGATTTTCTGTTTTATTGGTAAAAGCTTTCGGGAAAATCAAACTTAATCAGGGGACATTTGTGGTAATCTGACCAGCTACTGAATCAGGGGTACTGTTCAACGACATTCACATGGTGCCCTTTAGAATAGGGAATTCTCATTATTAACTAGATGCTTGTTAGCACGGATATTATTAACATATTGGCTGTTTATTTGTGCCTATAAAGCACACATTCTGCATGATCATATTCTACATCCCTAACAATACCTAAACTTAACAACTGCCGTACTAACTATTAATAAGAAGCACATTAGGAGTTTATGGAGGCAAATGTCTTAGTTAATAGTTTGTTAATAGTGAGAATTGAACCTTAAATAAAGTGTGACCATAACATTTAACCAGATATGGAAAAAAGGGGAGAGAACCATAACAGGAGTTTTTTTTTTCACAAACTACACTTTAAAAACAATCCAACTTGTGTTATTTGGCAACCCAGTGCTGGATAAATATTAGACAGAACACATGATGGGTTATTTTGACAAGCTGGTTGGGTTAAATGTTTTTAGCCAACATGGTTGTTTTTATTTAAGTCACCTATTTTTTTAAAAGATTGAAAACCACACACAGAATTACTAGAGGCAACAGCAATAATCAAAAGATGAGCATTTATTACTAAGCAAGAACACATGAACAAAATACAAGAAAAATTGAATTTATTTGGGTGAATACAGCATAATATTTTACAATATTACATACATTTAAACTTGTTGAACAAGTATTTTAGACATAAAAATTTAACATTTACAAGTAGCATTTTAATTTAAGTGTATTCAACTGTTCTGTGAAATCGCTTTTTACAGAACTATTGCTAATTCTCGTGCTGGTGTTTCGACGAAATCTGAGCTGGTGTTCGCTGGGGGAACTGCGAACTTTAAACCGCCGCCTTGTGTTTCACTCGTAGCTGAGAGATGGCGTGACTGACTCCATAACCTGCCCATAAACAAACATTACTGAGATTAGAGAATATTTTAACAGCTAATTAAATTTTACTCAGTACTATAATAAATAAAATAAAATTATGTTATGCAAGGCAAAATGCATTTCCATCATACGAAATGACTACTGCTGACACAGCTGACTGACATTTTGTCAGGCAGCTGGGTTGTTTCATAGGAGACAGGCTCAACCCAGCATTTGGGTAGAAGAAATAACCCAGCAGCTTAGTTACAGAAAAACTACCCAGCACCTGGGTAAAAAATATTAAAACTAACCCAATAAAATGACCCAACAAGCTGAATCCAGCATTTGGGTTAAAAAAAAGACCCAGCACCTGAGTAAAAATATTACAAAATAACCCAATAAAATGACCCAACAAGCTGAACCCAGCATTTGGGTTAAACAAATTACCCAGTATTTTAGAGTACATAGCCCCTTTCACACATACAGTCTTTACTGAAAATTACCAATAAATTGCCGTAAAGAGATCATGTGTGAACCTTTTTAAAAATACCGGTAAATTTGTTCCGGCAATTTACTGGTATGAGAAGTTGTAACATTACCAGTAAATTGCCAGAACGATGTGTGTGAACACAGAATGAAGATTACCGGTATGAGCATGTATGAGTTCAGAACACAGTGATGTAAGATGACTACACTGGGCCAATCCTGAGCCATTGAAATTCAAAATTTAAAGGCTCTGGACCAATCATAACATTCTGACGCAGAAGATGCATTTACTCTGCGCTGTGTAGTTCGGTTTGAAACAGTGATATCTCTGGACCAAAAGCGCTGCATGAATGTGAACGTTAGACACAAAAATTAAAATAAATCTACAAAAACACTGACCATGTATACCCCTTCATGTTTACAAGTACAAAACCGGGAGGCGCAGTCGTTTAGAGGTCATTTCTGGTTAATGATGTCACAGAATTTACAGGTAATTTGAAACTGATGTGTGAATGGTGTTTTTCCAGAAAAAAATTATGGAACATCATTGCCTGTGTAAACAGTACATTTTTTAATTTACCGGTAAAGTCATTTCGGCAATTTTATGGCAATTTACTAGTATTACTGTGTGAGAAGAATTGTACAATATGTATTAGGGCTGTGAATTGATTAAAATAATATCAAGAAAAATCAATTAATTGTTCAGAGAGAAATGAATAGGCCTACTATAACGCCTTTGTAATAATTAGTTTGTGTCAATAACACTTATATCTTAATGTACAAACTCAAAAACATCCATCTAAATACACAGGAAGTGCAAACACAGAAGTCTTTGCAAATGTGCAACAATTCAATATTAATTACAACATAATAAAACATCAGGAATTTGTGTTAGCTTACTGGCTTTCACGAGAGATTGCATACAAATTTCTGGCAATGATTTAACAAGCTATATATATATCATTATATATCATTCTGGAGTCTACAGGGACACCATGATGGATGTGCTTCTCTATTGTTTAAAGATCTGTCATGGTCCTCCATGTAGTGACATGAAATGTAGGTCGATACTGGTCCTTTATTTTTAATATCAGATCCTTGTAGGTTTTAATCACAAAGGTCATACAACAAAATATTTTAATGAAAATATTGGCCTTTTCAGCAAAGTAGTCTATGACCTCTCGTGCGCTTCTGAAGAGCAATAATGTCTCATCTTTCTCTCTCTCTCACTTTAGCATTGTGTTATCTCTGAAGTGACATGCCACAAGGCTTATTTTGACAGGCTTCTAAAGATATTTCCACCTGATATGTGTAAGCTGTTTTCTCCAAAGGGAATTGAATGATTTAAGGTCCTTGCTGGGAATGCCAAAAGTGATGTGTCTGGCAGTGCAAATGATGAGTTGATCTAAAGCCTCAATGTAGAGGCTGCTGTTAATTTTTATTTTTTTTGAACCGACTCATAGGTTTCTTTAAGTACTGTGAAATTGCTCTAAAATGGACATAAAAAACTATACAGAGATACATTCGTTGATTAGCAGACCAACATTTAATTGAAAAACAATCTGTGTGACCACACATGAAACCAATTAACCTTCCTGTAGATCCTGTTTTGACATTAATATTACTCTATCTAATGGAACATATACAGCATATAAAAACAGAGATAAACCAGAGAAAAACAAGAAGCTTGCATTAATGTGCTTAATTTAACTTATTACAGTGGACATAACTAGGAAGATATTTATAAATCATCATCAATTTGGTTAGCAATAGGTATTTTGAATTAATAGCAGCATACATTCTGGTTTGCTCCTCACACACAGCTAAGGTGGCTAGCCTAGGCAAGTTATTTTCATGCTACTTCTTAGTATAGTCAACTGGAAAAGTCGTGATTGCTGAATCACAATGCTCTTGTCTGTCCAAATGGATGCTAAATTTCCTAAGGAACAAACAACAGACTGTACAGCATAACTAGGAAGCCAATACTCCTCCACTTCTTTCCTGAAAGCTGTAATACCACAAGGGTTTGTTCTAAGCCCTCTCGCATATTTACTCTTCACTTGTAACTCTATTCCTGCCTACAACTCCATCATCAAATGCACAAATGACTCTGGATGGAGTGATTGCCAGTGGCACCAGTGATAACAATGCACCTACAGGGAAGAGGTTCAAATCATTGTGGAGTGGTATGCTAATACAACCTGACCCTCTAGACAGAGAAAGCCAAAGTAACAAAAACAAAAAAAGAAAGTCATTGTGGACTTTAAGAAGTTACAGATGCTAGAGAACACCACAGAACTACAATGAAAAATTGGAGTTAAATACCTTTAGTTTCTTTCTAAGAAGAAAATAAAAACTTCTGACTGCTGGACATTTTCTACAGGTGCACATTTGAGAGCATCCTTACATACTGTGTTACAGTCTGGCATGACAGTTGCACATCACTGGACTGAAAATCCCTACAGCAGGTACTCAAAACTGCAGACACATCACTGGCATCAAGCTACTGGCCATTGAATGCCTTAACAACATGCACTGTCAGGATCACTGTCAGGATCTATATCATGTCTTCTTGAAGGTGATATAAATTCATCCAAGCACGCACCACCAGGCTCAGAAACAACTTATTTCCCAGAGCTGTCTCCTAGCTAAACTCTTGACACAATATTCCTACGCAATTCCCTACAACAAAACACCAACCTTGAAATCTTAGACATCATTATTAAGACATTACCTAATACTGTATTCTATCACTGTTGATGCTGGCCTTTTACTGCCAATATTTTGCCCATTCCCGTAATGTTTGCAGTACCTAAGTAACTTTTCGGACACACATTATCTAGAGATGCAAACATAATATTTGCATTGCCGTCACATCTGCCTTGACACACACACACACACACACACACACACACACACACACACACACACACACACACACACACACACACACACACACACACACACGTTGGTTTTTATGGTTTACGGGGACTTTCCATAGGCGTAATGGTTTTTATACTGTACAAGCTGTATGTGCTATTGCCCTACACCTACCCTACACCTAAACTTAGCCCTCACAGGAGACGGTGCATTTCTATTTTCCCTCAAAAAAACTCACTCTGTATGATTTATAAGCGTTTTAAATTATGGGGACACTGAAAATGTCCTCATAAATCACCTTCTCCTTGTAATCATACCCATGTCATTATACAAATTTGTGTCCTCATAAACCACATAAACATGCCCACACACACACACACACACACACACACGCACGCACGCAGGCACACTCACACACACACACACGCACACGCACACACACACTGACAGAATGGAAAAAAAGACAAATATATTATCTTAATTCAGTTCTCTGTGAGCTCTAATTCATTTTGTTATCTGCCAGGGGCGGACTGGCCATAGGGAGCACAGAAAGAATTCCCGGTGGCCTGGCAGCCAATTTGGCCTGCTGCCCCACATATTTTTGTTGTTGTTGTTTTTGTTGCCTGCTAAATGTACTAAAGTGATTATTTCTGAATTCGCCATTAAATAATAATAAAAACGAATTAAAATAATAAATCATGAATAGGTAGCTTAACTGGCATCGCGAATCACCTCGCGCACGCTCCACGGATCCGCGCGTGCGCCAGAAGGATGCCAGACTTCAGAATGGAGTGGACCGACCAGGTGGAGCAGAGGCAAAACTGCCCTGTTCAGGACTTCAAGTGTTGACACTTTTTATTTACATCTGTAAATAGACTATTGTAGTTTTGTATTTGTTCACTTAGTTAAACATTAGACTGCTAGCAAATTTTAGCAATATCAGTCAATTAATTACTGCAAAATTACCAAAAGGACATGACTACTATTGTAAAGAGTAGGAATTTAGCAGACAAACTTTCACATCGTTTTATAACTGGTTTAGAGGGAGCTGAGGTAAACAATAACACAATGAAAATTAACATGGTTACTATAGTAAACTATGATAACCACAAATTAACAATGGTTTTACACTATTTATTTCACTGTGGTATTTGTAGTACAACTCTGGTTATACAATTGGTAATCAGTCTGTCAAAAAAAGAAAAAAAAGACATACTTACTTTTACCATAGGCCTAATAATAACATGGTTAATTTTTCTTATAGGACAAAACATGATCCATGATAATGCAAAAACATGTTCAGTGAAATGAAACATGAAAAAAAATCAGTGTTAAGATTTTTTGTATAAAGATATATTCAGGATGTAGCTATTATTGTACGAATTTTGACATTTAGGTAAGATAAAACAATAACATATGGTCTTAATGTAATACTTATTATTTTATAAAATAAAAGTATACTATGTTCAAACAAATTATAATGAGGTGGTTGTTTTTCAACAATGTGGAGATGTGTTCAGGAAAAAAAAATGTGAAAAAAGTAAACATACACACAAGGGACATAGAGATGTCATGGAGAATGAAGAGACGAAAAGGAAAATGGAAGTTCGAGTGATAACCTTGAATTACTTTGCATGGCCTCAGCCTAGGGATTTAAAAAAAAAAATATGTGATGATGATGGTCATACAAAACAATATATTGTTGTCCGTGGTTTCAAATTTTGTTGTGGGTTTATGGGATGGCCTGGATGAGTGTGAGATTTCCCGGCCTGAAATTTTGTCCCAGTCTGCCCCTGGTTATCTCCTGGAGATCAGGGCAGACAGAAATCAAAACTTCACTGCAATTAAAGGCTTTCTTTATATTGTGAGATTTACAAGTGTGCATATCACCTTTAGCAGAAATGAAATGAGGAAAAAACAACAACAACAACCATGGTGGGTGGTATGACTACAATCTTATTCACATAATTGTTTTGGAACTTTGTTAATACACACCTAAGCTTTAAATTATGTAGCAACTGAGTTAAGACTAATATTATAAAATGGATTCTTAATCTAAATTCTGACTGAATGCTGTAGTAAAAAAGCCAGCACAGACGCACGCATGCACACACACACACACACACACACACACACACACACACACACACACACACACACACACACACACACACACACACACACACACACACACACACACACACACACACACACACACACACACACACACACACACACAGTGACTGTGACTGCACAGAAAAAAACATTTTTGTTGTAAAACATTCAGGAAGACTCATTACAGCCATTGTCACTTCTGCCTTCAATATTCAATGGTCATGCTGGGGAGAAAAACTGTACAATGACAAATTAAACAAAACACAAACCAGTAAGATATAAGCTTTTGTGCAATGTGAAATTTGTCTTGATATGGTGACTAAACTCCATCCACCTGGTGAGCTTTGTTATGTTAAATCAATCTGTTTTTATAAGATGAGTTTTAGCATCCCTATAGTAAAAAAAAAGCCATTTATTTAAAATACTTTTCTTTCATACTAAGTATACAGTACTTCAAATCCATTAACATATGTATTGACATATCACTTAAGACTTGCTGATATAAAATTATAATTAAACATTTGGAATATTTATTTATTGTACAATGCATATTTCCAATTAGTATACATAAAATGTGTTTTTTTATAATATTAAAATTACAGTAAAAAGTGTTGCATGGTCTAAAATCAGTCTTTAAATGTATTTATTTATTAGTTTATTTAACAGGGACAATGCAGTATAACATTGCTACAATTTCAAGCAGCCGATGCTCCACATATAGGCTTCTAGCCAAAGGATAATTTGCAGCCCCAGTCCCTGGTTAGGCTCTTTTAATAACAGCAAAACAATAATCACACACACGATGCAAATACAAGATATTTAAAGCGTACCTGAAGTATACTTGCAAAATGAGCTGTTACAATTTTGCAGAGTTAAATATACCAGTTTAGTGTACCAAAAGTACATTTGCAGGGTATTTCTGTTTTTATTTTTTATCAAGCACATAAATATCTAAATATATTTGCAGTATACATGGGACAAAATAAATGTTTTAAACAAATTTTTGTATATTTTTTTTCTTGGGTAAAACAAATATTTTACCCAGAAATTAAGTTCTGTAATTTACTCTCCCTCTTCCAGAACTGTATGACTTTCTTTCTTCTGTGGAACATTTTTTATTTTTTTGGAAGTCAACTGTCACCAAAAATGTGTGGTTACCAACATTCTTTAGAATATCTTATTTTGTGTTCCCCAGTAGAAATAAATGCATACAGGAACAACATGCGGTTAACATGGATGAACAGAAATTGAAATTAAAAACAGAGTAAATAGTTATTAGTCATTTAACATGTCCGTCAGATTTTCTCATCCGGTTTGTGGAGCCAGTTCTCGGGCATAATATGCCATAATCAGGACTTTTTTGATTTGCAATATATAGAGTCTAGTCCTCTAGTAGTTCCCTGACCTTGATTTTTTTTGTTCCTGATGAACTGATGTCAACACACACAGAGGGACTCCAAGGTGACACAATTTTGCAGGAATCCCAATAAAACCATCCAGTGTCCAGAGAGAGAGAGAGAGAGAGAGATTTTCTCATCTCCCTGGAACTGGGCAGAGGGAGCGCAGTGCAGTGTTCAGTAAACAATACACAGGGCCCTAACTCACAGCCTCCTAAGAAAATGCTTTTTAACACATCTTTCTTAATATTCTTACTATTCTACTATCGATAATTTTTAATTGGTGTTTGCTAAAACAAGTGTCTCTATTACTATTGCCTATACTTATGGATTTACATTTTTAGGGTTAGGGATTTGAACAAAATGGTTTAATTTTTGCCGATAAATGTTTGTAGAATCCGATAAACTTACATTGAAGGAGAGACTTAGGGTGAATCCCATTTCTCTGTCTTACCCCTTCCCCTTCCCCTTCGTCTTACCTCTAGCCCTTGTACCTCGAAACCGAGTGGTAAGAGCTAGGGGTGAAAACATACCCCTATGAAATGAGACACCACTTGGTTACTGTTACGTCATCATACATCATCGCTAGCTGGCTGCTACGTCACCAGAGGCGACAAGTGTTGATCACAAACTTGCAGTCTGCAAGCGTGTGTATGTCAATTGCGTGGGTTTTAGTGATGTTTTCTCTAGTCAGAGAAATGCGGGACTGTTGTGCAAGTCAGCAATGTAACTTTAGCGTGGAAAATAGCGATTTTTAAAAATATTTCCATTAAGAACATGGTTGTAAATATATATATGTACAGGACTGTGTAGAGCACAAAACAAGACTGTTGTAACTTTTAAATAAATTATTTAAGCCGAAAATACTTACATTTATGGGACTCTCTGGATGATCTGGCCGCTGAGTGGCCTCTGGTCCTCTGAGTGGCGCTAAAACACAGGTTAAATATGTGAACCCTGGCATGTTTTTATTACGTAGATATAGATACATATTGCTGTGTTTTTATTACGTTGTTACAGAAATGTATTGTGGCGGTTCAGAACTCATATCCAGGGTCTGTCCTTAAAAATGTATGCTCTATCGTGTTGGAAATATGCCCTACACCAAACCCAACTCTAAACTTACCCAATAGTGTTAACAAATGCAAAACTGATATAAAAACGTATTTGTTGATGCAACCGTGCCATTTCAACTTGCTTTTATACAGATTTGAACTGTTTGTCAAACCATGAATGATGTTAAGCGCGAATCGAACTGGAGCTTCTCGCCTCCAAAGTACGTCTCCATACTCAATGAGCTACCGAACAAACTTACTGTCTATGAAAACCCATAGATACGAGGCTTACTCTTTATTAATCAAAACTCTGTACATTTGTGTGAAAATGAGTAAAATATGTTGGAGTTTTACTGCCTCTAGTGTTTCTTTCTTTTGGAAACAACAGTAATATGCAGTTATTGGTAAGTATTTCGTGTCTCGCTAAAAAGTGCACCCAGGTATGTAAATGCCATGAGACCAGGTAGCAAAACACAGTGGAAAAAGGCTAGCAATGCCTTGGAATCCATTCTGAATATGCTTGCAACCGAAAGCTGTCTAATTTGTTTATTGGTTGCACCCTCCGATGTTGCATTTGTCGATTGCATACGTCTCATTTCAGAAAAGTAACTATTACAAAATTGACTATTATTCCTTTTGAAGTGTCAATTATTATAATTAATTTCTTACTTTGGAACATAATGGTTATTTGAGGCTACGAGGCAGTCACAATGACATATGCAGGCAACAAATGTGACCTCCGGAGGGCACAGCCTTAAAAATGAGAAACATCACATAAAGGCCTAGTAAACAACCTGAACACCATATCAACTGCCAAACAAACACCTGAACTCCCTAGTTACAACCTAGCATTGCTTTGGCAATCACCCAGAATCATTGAGAACATTGTGGTGACCAGTTTTGCACAGTAAAATGTGAAAGTTTAGTTACTATTATTCATAAATAAATCATATGCTCCCACTCATATGAGCCATAGAAAATGGGTTAATTTTATTTGTTTAAAAGATTATATTCAGATATATTCTTTATAAGTGTTGCCTTCCTTAGCAGGCAACAATGCTAAATTATATTGTCACTATGATAAAACCTTGTTCCTGATGTCATGTGGGATGGCAGTAATTATTGTTTTCTTATATTCTGTCCTTTAGTATGCTCTTTATTTGCCAGTATATTTCTGCATGCTGCAACCAGTTGGTTAAGCATCTTGAGTGCTTTTATGGATGGAAGAGATATTCAGTTACTCAAATGTTTCCTGGCTTGTTAAAGGGGTGGTTGACTGTTTTTTTTCTAGGCTTGATTGTGTTTATGGGGTGCAGTCTAGCATGTGTTCATGCTTGTTTTTTTTTAAAACGCATTATTTTTCACATAATTTACCTTTATTCCACACCTCTCTGTCCCTTCTCTGACAAACGCCCAGTGTTGCCAACAATTTTCAATGGAAAGTAGCTAAAGCAGAGCTGCCAACTCTCACGCTTTTGCCGTGTGACACACGATTTTGCCTGTTTTCACACGCACTCACGCCACACATTCAATTACTCACGCAAAAAAAAAAAACACGATCTTGGGCCGAGACTCGTTCGTTCCTTTTCAAACTCCCCGAAGGTACTAGATGGCGCTGATGGCGCCTATGGGTGGCTGCACCCCGAAGTTAGCGACAGAAGAAGAGAAACCCCGAAAGACAACGAGAGAAACTATACCATAGACATATATAGGTAGACGCCCCATGACGTGCTGGAACGTAACCAGCGTCGCCGCCATATTGAGTGGGTCTCATCCAAGTATAGGTCTCTGCGGAACAACAAGAAGGTGTTTTCCAATTATTGGGCGTTTTCAAACCGGTCTTGGCATTTTCCAACCATCCAATCAAGACCGTACGGAAGCCCGTACAGAAGCGGAAATGCGTTATTATTATTTCTCGTTTTTTCTTGATTTTTACTATTATGTCGATATCGCGACAACATTTATGTCAAAATAAAATATGTGTATAAAATACACGCTACAGTACCTACTTTCTTAAAAAAAAAAATAGTGTTACATTAAACTACTGGGAGATATTTAATATGGAATTCTTTCATAATCCAAATTTCTGTCACGAGAGATGAGGTCGAGGACTCAAATGCAGAGGAAAATCAGGGTTTTAATAATAAAATGAAACAAATGAACAACAAAAACCACCCCGAAGGGGAAAAACAAGCAGGCAGGCAGGCAGAAGACTGGAGCACAGTCAACATGAAACTCACATGAGACACACGAAAGACAACGGATCAGCACAGGACTGCAGACACAAGGAGACTATATAGGGAGACAAACGAGGGTAACGAGGGAGACACAGCTGGAGCCACTGAAACAATGATTAAGTAACAAGATGGGAGGGGACAGACAATCGACATGGGAGCACATGGCACCAAACAAACAACAAGCCATGTGCTCAACACACAGAGACATCTGGTGGCCAGCCTGGGCACACCAGCAGGACCGTGACATAACCCCCCCCTTTAAGGAGCGGATCCCAGACGCTCCACACACACTAAACAGAAAAATGTCTAGGAGGGAGGTGGGCCAGGCCCGTGGAGTGGAAGAGGGCCTGGAGCAATGGGCACACAGGGGTGCCAGGGTGGGGCTGGCCCTGGAGCGGGCTCTGTGGGTTCCCAGACCGGAGCGGGGTCCAGGACCGGAGTGGACTACATGGGCTCCCAGACCGGAGCGGGCACTGGAGCGGAGTCTGTGTGCTCCCTGACTAGAGCGGGCTCTGGAGCGGACTGCGTGGGCTCCCGGAACGGAGCGGGCTCTGGAGCGGACTGCGTTGGCTCCCGGAACAGAGCGGGCTCTGGAGCGGACTGCGTGGGCTCCCGGAACGGAGCGAACTGCATGGGCTCCCGGAATGGAGCGGACTGCGTGGGCTCCCGGAACGGAGCGGGCTCTGTCGGCTCACGGGGCGGAGCGGGCTCTGGAGCGGACTGCGTGGACTCCCGGAGCGGAGCGAACTGCGTGGGCTCCCGGAGCGGAGCGAACTGCGTGGGCTCCCGGATCGGAGCGGAATGCGTGGGCTCCCGGACCGGAGCGGAATGCGTGGGCTCCCGGACCGGAGCGGACTCCGTGGGCTCCCGGATCGGAGCGGGCTCTGGAGCGGACTCCTTGGGCTCCCGGATCGGAGCGGGCTCTGGAGCGGACTCCTTGGGCTCCCGGTCGGAGCGGGCTCTGGAGCGGACTCCGTGGGCTCTCGGATCGGAGCGGGCTCTGGAGCGGAATACGTGGGCTCCCGGACCGGAGCGGAATGCGTGGGCTCCTGGATCGTAACGGAATGCGTGGGCTCCCGGATCGGAGCGGACTCCGTGGGCTCCCGGATCGGAGCGGACTCTGGAGTGGACTCCTTGGGCTCCCGGATCGGAGCGGGCTCTGGAGCGGACTCCTTGGGCTCCCGGATCGGAGCGGGCTCTGGAGCGGACTCCGTGGGCTCTCGGATCGGAGCGGGCTCTGGAGCGGACTCCGTGGGCTCCCGGATCGGAGCGGGCTCTGGAGCGGACTCCGTGGGCTCCCGGATCGGAGCGGGCTCTGGAGCGGAATACGTGGGCTCCCGGATCGGAGCGGGCTCTGGAGCGGAGCGGGCTCTCTCCACCATGGCCTCCAGGACCACCGGGCTGGGTTTCGTTGGAGAAAAGTCGGCTGCCCGTACCGACCTCATGGGTGAATCCTCCAACTTACGCACCAGCCTCGGCATCCCGGGGTGCGCTGCAGCTTTGACGGCCGCCATTAGGGGCACTGCAGCTCCATCTGCCGCCACTGGAGGAGCTGCAGCCTTGTCGCCCACCACCTGAGGCACACCAGCCACCTTAGCTGGGGAACGTGCCAAAGCCTCGACGAATTCCCCAAATGTGAGGTGGTCCAGCCCACTCATCCTCCACCAGCTGAGGGGCTCATCAAGGGCGCTGTTGAAAAGGTCCTTGAGGGCCTCATCAGTGTAGCCTAGCCCCTCAGCTGCACCACTGAACTCCACGGCAAAACTCCTCACGTCATTGCCCTGCTGACGGCAGGAGCTCAGGGCCTCGTACTGGAGGATGCGTTGGTATAGGGGGCTGGAGATAGTGTCGGGTGGTGGGCGGCCCAAACCCCTCCTCTGCTGAGTCCTCATCTTGGCTGATCCGTTCTGTCACGAGAGATGAGGTCGAGGACTCAAATGCAGAGGAAAATCTGGGTTTTAATAATAAAATGAAACAAATGAACAACAAAAACCACCCCGAAGGGGAAAAACAAGCAGGCAGGCAGGCAGAAGACTGGAGCACAGTCAACATGAAACTCACATGAGACACACGAAAGACAACGGATCAGCACAGGACTGCAGACACAAGGAGACTATATAGGGAGACAAACGAGGGTAACGAGGGAGACACAGCTGGAGCCACTGAAACAATGATTAAGTAACAAGATGGGAGGGGACAGACAATCGACATGGGAGCACATGGCACCAAACAAACAACAAGCCATGTGCTCAACACACAGAGACATCTGGTGGCCAGCCTAGGCACACCAGCAGGACCGTGACAATTTCCCGTTCTTATGTTATAAGATACGGATCTTGTATATAATAGCCTGAGTGTGTATTATATTTTATAATATTATCTCCTACCTGCATGCAATTTTTCTCTAAATGTAAACCTTAATAAAAGCTAAAAGTATTAAAAATTACTTTATTACTCAACTGTTTATAATTACTTTACTGATTTATTTTCGTTTTTGTGTGTGTGTGTGTGTGAACAACACAACATAAATCAAGTTGTAACGGTGATTAACAAGGAAAATGAATAGCAATTTTCAATAAAGTTACCAAATCCTACTGTTATGCAATGGTGAAAATGATTGTATTGGTCTTTCTCACCTGTATTTTTCAAAATATTATATTTATATGTAATGACTGATATTTAAGTGATATTTGTAGCTTACATTAAATGATATATAAAATAAAACGTATTAACCTTGAAATTAAGGTAAAATGTGTTAACTTAGAATGATGACTCTGAAAACTTTAAACATTAGCATCACTTTATTGACCGTATAGATATGTAAACAATATGATGAAAAACTATATCAATAAATGCCGCATTCTCTACTTAAAGAGAGAATCCAATAAAATAAAATAAGCAATAAATGTGGCAAGTTCAAACATGAGGAACACATTGCATGAAACATTAGATGCTTCCTCCAGCCTCATAGAAACAGTCGCTTCCGCAGTATCCTTGGAAGTCATCAGAGCCTAAGAACCCCTGCATCACACCTCTTTGCCCTCTTCCTCTGTAGCCTTCACCACAGTCTTTGTATGTAGTCTCACAATGGAGACATCTGGATAGACTGTATGGAACCCTGTACAGGTTTCTGAAATTTTCACAGAATGCCTTCCAGTTCACGACACCTGAAAAAAAAAAAAAAAGTTGTCAGCTGACCTCATCATTGTCTTAAACATATTGAACCATACATAACTGAGAAAAAACAGAGAGAGAACTGTGATTAACCAAACAGTGACACTAATAAAACTTACTGTCCAACCACCGAAAGTGAGCCTCTCGGCGGAAACTTTCCATGCTCACAATGCTGTTGAAGCACCTGCAGGTGAGGGCAAGGGAGCCAATTGCAACATCATCATCTTGAAGCACAACCTCCAATAAGATTTCACGAAGGACAAGCGGAGGAAGCTATACATGAACAAAACATAACAATCTGAACTTCTTGTGGTTATAATGATTCCCTTGCATTTTATAAATTGAGTAATAGCAAATACATGCCTCTTGTATGTTCAGGGGTTGGTCAACGGTTGCCACTATGAAGGGAGAAATGAAGAACATCAGTAAATGACAGTCAACATTTACTATAAATAATAGAGCACCTCAAACAAAATAAATCATACCAGTTTTGTGTGGCTTGCCAGACCGCCTAATCTTTCTTTGCTGGATTTCCATGACCGATCTTGTTAAATGTATGACATAAAACACATTAATAATACAGTATATCAAGTTTCATTGCATGAAGATATGACAACAAAAAAAGTCACACTAACTGTAAAGGCATTTTGCCATCCTTGTCATTATTTTTTAGAAAAGGACTAATAACAAGGGAAATGAAAGAAAGAAAAAGAAAGAGAGTCAAACACCTTGGTGGGAATTTCTCCAGCAAAAGAACAGACCACCATCTTCTTATACTTGGTATGTCTGACTATAGTTGGAAAAAGCACAAGTTTATCAAAACAATTCTTAAACTTACAAAATGTTTTTTAATGAGCTTGGAAAACCCACCTCTGAAAAGTCAAACGTTCCCCCCAAGATGACATAGAGAGCATACTGTAACATGAATTATGTATTAATAACTGCACATGGGTTTAATTCTGACATGGCACCTGCAGAACCAATAGTAGCCATTGATCCTGCCATTAAGACTCCACAGCTGCAAGACATCTCTTGTCAAGGTATATCCTAGATATAAGTAAATTACATATGATATCATTTTTAACTAGTACCACTAAAGCCCTAATTCATAAAAATTTTCAATCACATTTGGTGTAAAATGAAACATACCCCAAGGTCCTCAGAATAGAATTCTGTCCATGTCCCAGGACACAGGCTCTGAGCTGAGAACTACCCTGCAATACTACATATGATTACCAAGTAAATTTGAAATAGAAAAGAGAATAATAAAGGCAGAGTTTAACAGGAACTGTCCCGCCTTTATTTTTCCCATGGCTTTCTTCTTAATGCAGGGATGCACAAAATTAATTAATATATGACCCTAAAATTAAAGTGTGTTGCAAGTAAAGTGTTTCTTAAATTGTATGCAATGAGAAAAAAGCCAACGGAAAAAGAAAAAAAAAAAGAACTGAACATAGAACAAGAGAACACAAAATTCTGTAACAGCAAAACCTGTATATGGCAATGTAAGTGCCATCTCCAAAACCTGGAGTTTTCAGGGAATTGAGAAAATACAATTCACGCAATTTTGGCTTCATGATCTGAAAATTTTTTTTCACCCTGTGTTAGTTGTTAGGAAACGCATAATATCAAGGAAATAATCAGAAATATGCCGCTGATTTCAGTTTGTACAACAATTGGTATTGTATGTTTAAGTATCGCAACATTAAAGCAGACTCACACACAACATCCAATGCCCTGGCACCCAAGATGGGAAGACCACAGCATCCTTGCTCATTATTTCAGGCTACATGTATATTAAACAAAATATTTTATAGTATATAGTATGTTTAATGTTTAAAGACATTACAAATGTCAGTGATCCTTACAGGTAAGTGGTCCATGGGATGTGCACAAATTGGTGGCAACCATGTCACTATGGCATGGCGGTCAACTGGATAGATGTCCACATTCTGGCCACAAAAAGAAAATATAGCAGCTTTATTTATGTAGGTCTGTGGACACTGACAGCAGTGAAAATGCTTGGCCTTTTGGCCACAGCTGTATATAACATAATCTAAAGCAAAATTGAAAATAGCCATGTTAGTAGACGTAAAAAAATGTTTTATACACATTTATAAGATATGCATACACTCACCTCCATATTCAATTGCTCTTATTTTATGCCCAGCTATATGGGCCACTATTTGATGATACTGTCTGGGCTTACATATTTGAGATGTGCAGAAGGGGCATGTGAATAAATTAGTATCTGCATGGTAGCGCTGTGGTTGAGGCTCTTGTCCTCTCCGCTGAATTGTGATGTGCTGAATAGACAACAAGTTCATACATTTTAATTTAAAACAAGTTTCCTCCTCTGTACATAATCATTTTACATTTTAACATTCATCCATTATGTTAGTCTATAGGTCTGACTACACTGATATACTGAAGAATGTTGAACATTGACTAGTGAGCTGATCTCACTGCTAAAAAAGGTCAAATCATGTCTCTATTTAAATCTAGTGGTCTGCAGAGGTTTTTGTTAGGGTTATGTTTAGGGGTACATGATGGGTTATGAGATATAATATAAATAACAGACAAATAATAAATATTAAATTAAAATTGATATGAAAAATAATAAACTTAACAAGCAATGCTTTTTCAGCTTTTCTGTGGAGCTTTTCTTGTTTTCTTACAGCGCACCTCACACTCAAACACCATTTCATATATGAAGGGAGTGTGTTCTGGAGTCTGGACTGAATGAAAACGTGTAATTTATCCAAAATATTATAGTTTTTAATATTTTTTTTTATTAGATAAAATTTGCAGTTAGATTAATGTGCACAACACTTTCCTTAATAAAATGTATTTATAGTTATTTTTTGTACATATTAGTACCAATACCCCCCGGTTTCACAAACAATTTTAAAGCCTAGTCCTAGACTAAAATGTAAGTCTGAGCTGTTCCAACTGAAAGAAACTTGCACTGATTGATCTTAAATATATATCAGTGCCTTTGTTTTGTCTCAAGATGAACAACAGTAATGTTTTTTTCTAAGCATGTTTATGAAAATTATTTAAATGTCCTAATTGAACTATGGACTAATCCTGGTTTAGGCTAAGCCCTGTCTGTGAAACCGGGCCATAATGTCCTGGGGACATAAATGGCACCTATTCGGTGCAATAGCCCATTCACATTTGTTTACAACTACTTATTAACTTATTTATGTAGTGTTTTCTAGTCTGACAAGCTAACTAGTCATTTTTATATTAGAATGCGCCGACAGGAAAAAATTAAGCAAACTACCACTATCAACACTAAAGTAACAAACTTATGCACCAAAAAGTTAGCGGATGTTTGCTAATAATGGTTAGCGATAGATTGTAAGTGGCAGACCTCTTGGAGCTTTTTCTGTCTAATCATGTTGCAAGCACATTTACACAAATTAATTAAAACGTTAACTTAGAAAAAATTAGAATTTACAAAAATCCACTTACATCCATATGCAGGACAGGTGATCTCTCTCCTCATTTCACCGCTTTCTCGCTTTATCACTCATATCTGATGGGAAAGGCGTATTCAAGTATTAGGAATCGCCCACTCAAGTTTTAGCAAACCAGGCACAGAGGTTGAAAAATGCCTACCCAGTTGGAAAACGCCCCAAAATTGAGGCACGCCTTTTGTTGAGACCTCATTCTCGTCTCATCACTCTACGCTAGCACCAGAGTCAATCGGAGTTAACGGAGAGCGAGTAACTATGTCCGTATTTTTGCAGCTTACGGTTGCAATAACCGGCGCAGTATTGATACCAGATCACGTGGGATTACTTTTCACAAGTAAGATTGAACAATAATGTTGGTTATTTTACATTTATAACATTATGTCATCGTAACTAACGTTACTTGCGTGTGACGTTATTACAGCAGGAACTGGTACTCTCTCTCATTGTCTCTTGCTGTTTTTTTATTCTTCACATGTTGAAGCTTTTCCAGTGATACAGGCTTGAGGAGGCAATGGGAAGTTGCTATAAGACGGGAGGGTTTTGTTGTGTCTGAGTCGTCAAAGCTCTGTAGTGAGCACTTCAAGCCTGATGATTTTGACAGGACAGTTCAGATTTTAGTCTTCAACTTCCCATGTCATCTCCAAGAGTAGGTGTATTTTTACTCTACATGCTAACAGAGATGTCTATGATTCATATGTAAAACAAAAGTTAATATCACACTTTGCTAAACATGTTTTTACCGTTCTTTCTGCATGTTTAGGAATTAGTGATGTATTGTGTATTGCAATACACTGTAGGATACTAAAATCTTTTCAACTGTTTTTAATGAAGTTGTTTTTAGTTATTATGTTTCTTACATTTTAGCCTGTTGTGACTAGGAACACAAAAACTTCAAGGAAAACCTGAAGAGAGCCTACCAGTGGACCTTTCTCAGCATTTCCCTGAAAGTGAACCTCAGCCCAATGATGTGAGTATTTGTAGGTTATTTGATATGTCCCATACAGCTGTGAGCATCATGGCTCTGGTCATATCAAAATCTCTCCCTTGCTTTCTGCAACTCTTTTCAGACATACTCACATATACACTTTTTATATGTTATAAATAAATAAATAAATAAATACACACGTGAACACTAGAATGCAGGAAGTCACATCTACTTAATCCAAAATTTCCTGGGGGTGGACCTTCAGCTATGTCTGCTTCACAGAATGTAACCAATATTGTCCATCTCAGTAGGCTGCCCCTATCAACGGCTTTGGGCCTCCCCACAAACCACCAGAATGCAGGGTACAACATAAAATTAATTCCAATTCTCTGATATCTGAGCCACCAACTTGTGAGGCTGCATGCGCGGCATAATTTTGATCACCCCTGACAAAATCTCACTCCAAGGTTTTGTGAAAAGTTGGCAGGTATGGCTAAAGTCTGCTCGAAAAGTCGCTAAATGTCGCTAGATGACGTCATGCGCACATTTGCATATTAATGACGTAATCACGTCCTATTATATATTTTAGAGTGTGACATTTTAGCTATTTTAAACGTGTGTAATATTCTAGCTTTGTGTATTTGTATATATATTTGTATTATGTATAGGTTTGTTATATTTGTATTATGTATTTATATTGTATTATTTGTATTTTATATTTGTGTATATCTTTAATAAAGTGGTATTTAAAGTTATATGTATATATGCTTTTTATATGTGTATATGAGTTTAATAAGTTTAAGTTTATTGTTGTGTATGAGTAAGTACAATCACGTACAGTCTCTCAGACGTCGCCCAGTAAACGATCTCAGAGGAATTCAGAAACTGGAATGAACTAAAGCTCTGTGAGTGACAGTGAGTAATATAAGTGCATGAGAAGAATTAAAAAAAAAAAAAAGAAAGAAGAAAAAAAACAGTCAAATTATTTAGTCTTATTTCAAACAAAGGAGAAGCAGGCAAGTGATTTGGTCCGTGGCAACACCGTGTGCACATGCGCAGCTCATTGACATCTAACTTATGTCAGCTGCCGTGCGGTCACTGGAATGTGCTGATCCTCTCAGCCGGAGCCAGCGCTCACTGATCAGAGCAGACACAGGGAGAGGTGTAACTCAAGATCTCAAGATCAAGATTAATAATGACCATTTTTATCTCCTCAAAATAAAATAATGATGAAAAAAAGGTAATAAATATAAATAAATTTCACAGGAACATGGATCAAAACAGGGCAAATGCGTTAAAGACAGTCAGAAAATATGCTTAAAATGACCAGGAACCTTTTCAAAATGGCAATCAAGAAATTAACTGATAACCCCCGGGGGAACACATGCATCATTTTCAACGTCCACAGTAAGAAAAAGCTCATTTTTGTGCAAAAAAAGTGCACAATAAAGTGATCAGAAAGCAATGTTAATTCACACCCACAACAGCCAAACATGTGTTATTCATGTATGATAATCTGACAGCAAAAATTAAATAATAATAACAATTAATAACAATGCGCTTACCTTTCTCTTGTGCTTTATCTTCAGACAGAACTACAGCACGTATTTCATGAAGTAAACATTTTAGAACATAATGCAGAATTTAGCACAGTCAAAACTGTTCAAGTCCAGCAGCTGTCAATGCCAAGTATACAAGAGTTTGGACGGTTTAAAAGATGTTCTGATGCAGGACAGCATTGTATAGTCCCATGTTCAGTTTTGATTTTTATTAAATCATTCAACTGTTAACTTATTTCAGTTACAATTACATTTAGAAGTCTTCTATTCATTTAATCCACGTTGTGAGATTTGAGTTACTCTTAGATTCTTTATCGTGTAACTTATATTTAAGCCACTTTGCCATGAATCACTTAACTTAAATAAAATGAAAGAGTAAATATATAGCTGCATTTAAATTTAGCCGTTTACAGTGCCAAAATCCAATCACTCATGAGTCATCACATCTCACCAACATAAAAGATGGTAAATTGATTGACAATCTCTGTTAAAATAAACCAAAAAGGGTTGCGTTAAGCAAAAATGAGTTGATGACTCCACTAAACATTATTTTGCTGTGATACTTTGAGCTTGAGCATATTAAGATAACGTGAATAAGATAAAAGTGAAGAAAAAAGCAGCTGATTGGGCGGTTTTTAGTTTTTTAAAAGCAGCCCAAATTTGGTCTACCCGCCCAATGCGTTATTCTGCGGTCCAAGCCGATCAAAAGAAGCCCAATTGGTGAGCGGCAACCCGCCCAATCTGGCAACACTGTCTGGGTTTGTGTATCAGACCCGGGAAGTAACTCGTTGTAGTCCCTTACCAGTCGTTTTTGTAGGCATTAAACGTCCAGAATTTTAAAAGACGATATCTCCGTTTGCATTGAACTTTCAGTGCCGCAACTCTGCAGATATTGTTTATGCTCAAACAGCAACATTACACACTAACTAATGTTAAAAATGTGAAATCGCAATCAACCACCCCTTTAAGCTGAATGGAGTCAGTTTCATTGTTTTCTAGTTTGATCTTGCTGTGTCTGCAGGCATCACTGTGATGCCATGTATAGGAAATATGACCAGAGCCATCCAAAGTAAACAGACCCTCGTTAAAGCCTATTTTGAGCAAATTCAGAGTTACTAATTCAGTAAATTTAAAAGTATTTTTTAAGGGTTATTTCACTATTACCCCCAATCTAAAATATGCAATTACAAGCATTGTACCAATACTTATTCATATTATAACCCTAAAACTCTACATTATTTCAACCCACCAATAAGTTTGAAATGTATAAGTTAATTTAAGTATGAAATTCTTATATTATCACTCAGTATAAATGCCTTTTAACTGCACAATATAATTAAAAACAACAACAACAAAAAAACACAACCCATGATAATTTTTCAAAACCAGTTTTTGTTACATTAAACATGATTTGGAGTTGAAGTCCCCAGAGTAAAAACTGAAGTAAATAACAGATAAATGAATGTGTGATGGCTGCTTTAACTAGCAAACACCACAATATTCACAGTCTGCATTTTGTGCAGTCTGCCAAGGGGGAAAAACATAATCTTTAGAATGAAATACTGAAATAGACTAAAGAAACTTACATTTGATTGATGTGGTAAAAAAATAATTTTAAAAGTACAAAAACTGCAATGATGAACAAATTATGCATTTCCTCAGAAGTGCATAAAACATTTTAGAATAAAACCTACAGTGATTGCACCATTTACATTTTTAAAAGCACAATGTAGGTAGAACTAGATTTTTTTTAAACAAATAACTTTAACTACAATTCAATAATGCACAAATATTTAAAAATACATTTTCTTTTGCATTACATAATACATCTTTGAAATGTCATCTTATATCAATAATTCCTGAGGACACTAATGGCACAGTTTGCAAGAATGAACCTAGAATTACCTGCACATTTGAGATTCAGGCTCTGTTACTTTTAATAGTTTCTTTCCTCATATTCATATTATTTTCACATCATCAGATGATTAAACTGCATCATATTAAATGTGTCAATGGATTAATATTACACCATGAAAAAGTATAATTTGAGTAAAATTATCACCTAATTTTCTGCTCTAGTGTTAGATCATCATAGACTAAAAAAGTAACACTGAATAAGAAATCTCAATTATATCCTTTTAATTTGACTTTGCTGATCTCAATAGTAAGCTGTCTTATGTCAAGGTCCTGATGTGTGGCTGTAAGTATCTGTATCTGGCATGTGTCTGGAGTCTATCCAAAGTCACAAGCCTATCTTCTGTCCCTGTCTTCGCACTGGCCTCTTTCTCGTTTCTCAAGAAGTGTGCATTAAGGGTACGTTTACATGACAATGACTGCACTAAAAGTTTTGCGTTTTTGAAATGTTTTGTGTACAGATTACATTGTTGTCAAAGGCAAGCATTACAGCTCATTTATTGCTCAGATCCTATTTTCTATGGCTGTAAACATTATCATTTTTTAAACGTGACCAATATCAGATTCCAGTGTGAATGAAATATGGCCCTGAACCGACCCGCATGAGCAAAAGAACTATAACAAGACGGCATGAAACAAAACAAGTTTCCAAATGAAAAAAAAAGTGTGAATTATGACGAATGTCGATCTAGAGTGACGTAAAGTTGCATGAATTCCGATATGACTGTTCAGACTGCTGTCACATTGCAAAACATCCACAAAAAAATGCTGTATTATGCATGCCAGGCCAGTTGGCTATGTCACTTTGTAAAGAAACACTACGCACCTGCACAACATATGCATTTCTATTTATGTAGCCCTGCCCCTTTTCAGCAAGGCACTTGTGTCTTCTCTCTACCAGTTTGTATTTCCACAGTATGAAGGTAAGGTCGTACGAATTTATGAATTACTTGTTTTTAAACGTTCCCGGTTCTACTGACATTTGTTATGACATCTGCTTTGAACATTGGGTAACACTCTAGAATACTGTTCTGTCATTAATGAATAACTACATAGGCACAAATTACCAATGCTCTATTGACATTCTAGCCCTCAGTTGAAAGTGGAAGTTCACTACTTATTTATTTAATTTATTTATTTAGTCATTTAGCAGATGCTTTTATCCAAAGCGACTTACAAATGAGGACATTATAGAAGCAATCAAAACCAACAAAAGAGCAACAACATGCTGTTAAAGTGCTATTACAAGTCCTGGTTAGCCTAACGCAGTACACGTAGGAAGGTTGTATTTAAAAATTTTTTTTAAGAAAACGAGTATATAGAATATAGAACAAATAAAACCTAGTGTTAGTTTTACAAGAAAAGCTAGCAGTTAGAAAATAAATATACAATTGATAGAGAGTCAAATGTGTGTGTGTTTTTTAAATAAAAAGAAGACAGATTAGATAAAATCAAATTAGAAAAGAGAGTGCTAGAGTTTGAGAGTCAAATAAAGATGGAAGAGATGTGTTTTTAGCCGTTTCTTGAAGATGGGTAAGGATTCAGCTGCTCGGATTGAGTTGGGCAGGTCATTCCACCAGATGGGAACAGTTAGTGAAAAAGTGATTTTGTGCCTCTTTGCATACAGTAATGCGTCGTTAACTTGCAGAACGCAAGCTTCTAGAGGGCATATAAGTCTGAAGTAATGAATTTAGGTAAAGGGGTGCAGAGCCATAGGTGGTTCTGTAGGCAAACATTAATGCCTTGAATTCAATGCAAGCAGCTATTGGTAGCCAGTGCAACTTGGCTACCAAAAAATATAAAATTACTGATTCACTAATAGTGACCTACAACATTCAACTAACTTTATGGAGATGCAGATTTCATTTTCCAATAGGGCTTGGCACCTGCTCACAGTGCCAAAGCTACCAGTACCTGGTTTAAGGACCATGGTATCCCTGATCTTAATTGGACAGCAATCTCGCCTGACCTTAACCCCATAGAAAATATATGGGGTATTGTGAAGAGGAAGATGCCATATGCCAGACCCAACAATGCAGAAGAGCTGAAGGCCACTATCAGAGCAACCTGGGCTCTCATAACACCTGAGCAGTGCCACAGACTGATCGACTCCATGCCACGCCGCATTGCTGCAGTAATTCAGGCAAAAGGAGCCCCAACTAAGTATTGAGTGCTCATACTTCTCATGTTCATACTTTTCAGTTGGCCAAGATTTCTAAAAATTTGAATGGAATTAGTGAAATAAATCAACTTTTTGATGATATTCTAATTATATGACCAGCACCTGTATATATATATATATATATATATATATATGTGTATGTACATACATTTCTACAGCTACACCCCACCCCACTAAAAAAACTTCAAACAAAGCAGAAGTCCAAACTCTTAGGTGTGTACGCAGAACATCTATCAGGAAGATGTTGATAATGCTCTATAGTTATAGTCAAACCTATAGTCAGACTGTGGGAGCTGTGGGAACAGAAAGTGTCATGCCTTAACATGTTTTCAAGGGCTTAATGGCCCAAAATTCAAATTCTGCCACATTTTGTTCCAAACCTTCTTGCCTAAACCTCAGAGCACATCTGTCAATTGTTCTAGAAAATTAATTAAGGCCGCAAGGACTTTAAATTAACTGGTTCATTAAAATGATCAGACTTAACGTTCAGACTGAACTTTCACAGCAACTCACTAGACTCTCAGGGAACACACATACTGACAAAAAAAAAATGTATAGCCTGAGTAACTCGCCTTGGATAAAAGCGTCTGCTAAATGCATAAATGTAAATGTAGACTGTAAAGTAATGAGCATAATGTGACATGAAACAGTGATGAACTATAAAAGCTAAATTATGATTTTAAAAGTTGAACAGTAACATTTACATAAAAGAGTACGTTTTTATTTAAAAAATCTGCTTTAAAATAAAAATCTGAAAGCAACATTTGCATATAAATGACTACAAAACTAACACAGTAAACTAGGAAATAAGAACTACAACATGTGAATAAGTGTACATATTTAAAGCAAGACAAAGATTATTAAAACAATGATTTAAAATGTTATTTAAAGTAAAAAAAACTATATTTACAAAGTGCACTTTTAAAAGTGTAATTAAATGTGTGTGGAAACTTAAAAATATACTCTCTGTAAGTACACTTAAGTGACCTTTTAATTCAGTAATATTATATTATGTGCAAGCATGACATTGACATTAATGACATTTGTAAGCATTTTTTAATTTACATGAAATATTTATATGTTAATCATTAGGTAATGTTTAATACTTTTATCAATAAACATTAACAAGCACATCATCTAACGTTTTTAGCTATTCCAATATATATATTAACTAATGATCAGTTAAGTATTACCTGTATATAATGTTTTTATTTTATAAAAAATATTTATAGATAACAAGTGCACATTCTGGACAGTTAAGCTCAAATATACAAGGGTGCTTTTATTATTATTATGAGTTTTTAATTTTATTATATTTTTGGTCATATTTGTCAGGTACAGTAATAGGATTTTTTGTTTCTGTGATATTTAATCAAATTTCTTACAGAAGTTTTAAAGGCAAATAAATAATACATAAGCCCATAAATTATATAAAAAGAAACCACGGCCTAAAAATAATAAAACAATAATAATAATCATGGCAAACAGTTTTAGTCAAGGCTGTGCTTTCCTTGAGGTTGTTCTGATAAACTTTAATTTAACGGTTCTTTTCAGGGCAATTGCTTTATTTTAATTTCCAACATTTTTCTCTGACCTTGCTTTATTTCAGTCTTTCAGCAGACTGTTGCTTTTAATCTTTCTGTGCAATCCAAGTAATTGTATTTATTTGTTCACTGAATTGAATTAGTGAGCTTTTATTAGGCAACAACAGCCAACATTATTAATTACTGCCGACTGAGGTGCTACTTCATTGCCATGTGCAGTTACATCCACACTGTCTATTTTGAGTTGGCTTCAAAAGAGTCTGCTTTTTTACAGACTAATACTAAGACTAACCCAGACTAACCCAGAGCAACTCATTATAAACAAAGGAACATGGATAAAGAAAGCATATTTTAGCCAACCCTGAATAAAAGAAGACAAAACATGTTGGTAGAATAGAATCACACACAATTTCCATTTTCCAACTCATATTTTCAAATAGAAAAAGTTACTTTTGTTGTATATTATGCCTTTTTTAAAGAACATTTAGTGCTCTAAATTTGAATCGCAAATACATTTGCTTATAGTATGAGCATGTTATATACAAACTCCAAATGGTCCAAAGTGCAGCAGCTAGAGTTCTTATTAGAACCAGGAAGTATGACCACATTAGCCCGGTTCTGTCAACACTGCACTTGCTCCCTATTAAACATCGAATAGATTTTAAAATCTTATTAATTACTTATAAAGCCCTGAATGGTTCAGCTCCTCAGTATTTGAGCGAGCTCTTATCGCATTATAGTCCTCCATGTCCGCTACGATTACAAAACTCTGGCCATTTGATAATACCTAGAATATAAAAATCAACTGCTGGTGGCAGATCCTTTTTCTATTTAGTGCCCAAACTATGGAACAATCTACCTAACACTGTTCGGGAGGCAGACACACTCTGTCAGTTTAAATCTAGATTAAAGACCCATCTCTTTAACCTGGCGTACACTTAACACACTAATACACTTCTAATATTCAAATCCGTTAAAGGATTGTTAGGCTGCATTAATTAGGTCAACTGGAACCGGGAACACTTCCCATAAAACACAGTGTACTTATTACATCGTAAGAAGATTGACATCTATGCTAATATTAGTCTGTTTCTTTCTTATTCTGAGATCACCGTAGCCATCCGACCCGGTCCTTATCCAGCCCAGATGATCACTACAGTCACCAGATCCAGTCCATATCCAGATCAGATGGTGGATCAGCACCTAGACATGACCTCTACAGCTCTGAACGTCAGCAGAGACCAGGACACCTAGTCAAACTAGTCAAATGTGTTCATTAAACTTTAATCATTACTGCTTGCTATGGCGATATGACAATATAAATGTCGGCAATGATATAAAGTGTAAATCAATATAATTGTTTTAATTGTTCTAAAGGCATACTCACACTAGGCACAGCTGCCTAAAGCCCAAGCGCGATTGTCCTTTCGCTAACAGACAGATATCACAGGATTATTACAGAGGCAGCTGTAAAGGACAATGGTGGAATTTGCAGCTTTACTCGCAAACTACAATACATTCATCAGTAAGATGAGAACCAGACCCATTGCAAATCTAAATGTACTCGAATTAAATTAATTGAAAAGTGTGATATCCAAGTAGTAATGAAGGTTTTTTGCTGTCATAATGATAACAATAGCGTATACAAAAATAGTACATTAAAGGTGGGCACACAGTATTTTAAGCATTTTTATTTTAAATACATTTTGATGTATTTGTGCCCATCTATGGGCAGAGGTGGGTAGAGTACCCCAAAACTGTACTCAAGTAAAAGTACTTATAGAAATATTTACTCAAGAAAAAGTAATAGTATGATTTGTTAATTGAGTAAGAGTAAAAAAGTATCGGATAAAAAAAAAACCTACTCAAGTAGTTACTAGTTACTTTGGATCAAATAACCTACTGTAAATGTATATACTATTTTTATTTAGAAACAGATATAATTTATTTAGTGTTATTTACACACACACACACACCACACACGCACACACACACACAAACACAGTCGTTCAAAATATATTTAATGCTATTTTATTCAGTGATGAACATCAGAATTTTCATCTGCCTTTACACCAGTCTTCAGTGTCACACAATACTTCAGAAATCATTCCAATATGTTGATTTATTATCAATGCTGTTCTTTTTAGCTTTCTATTCATCAAAGAATCCTGAACAAAATGTCACTGGACGAATCATTGAAACTGATTTGCAAACCGATTCACTGGTCTGCCAACTGGTTTAAACAGAATTGACTCAAAATAATTAATAATTCACGAATGGGCAACACTCATTGCCCAGAGAAAAGTAGACGGCACGTTTGGAATAAATTGAAGCATTTTTAACTTGTATAGCATTAAGATAAAGTATGGAGAGGAGCGTCGCCCACAGTAACAAAGTAAAAGTAAAAAAAAAAATTCACTAACAATGTAAGAGTACGAGTAAAAGTACCCATTTTTAAATATACTCGAAAAGTATTAGTTACCTAAAAAATGTACTCAAGTAAATGTAAATCGTTACTACCCACCTCTGACCACAGGCAGTTCCAGCCCTGGCCAATTTGTTGCCCTAGGCAAGATTTGATCTGGTGCCCCTTGCCTCACATTAGTGAATATTAACTTGAACTTACAATGAACAATACATTTGTAACAGTATTTATTATTTTTGTTGGTGGTAGTCATTGACAATTAACCTTATTTTAAATTATTTCCAGTGAAACTATAAAAATATAGGTACTGCCTAAGTCACTTTATAAATTAAATTCAAAATCAAGAATAATTACATCTGGTATTCCTGCACAAAACTGTATTAACACACAGTAGGCTGCGGTTTAATCTTTAAAATAAATGTTAAAAGTGTTCTATTTCCAGTAGATGCAGCAATGTTCTACTGGCCCATTCTTCTAATGTTTTCACTATTAATTATAGCCTACTGAGAAACGTACATCTTTAAAGTGAATTTTACATTAATTTTACTTGTTTAATAAGTCCAGTTATAGTCCTATACAAACATTACTAAATTTACCAATTCAAATAAAAATACAGTAAATCCCCAAAACCTACACAACTGTATAGTAAAAATATGATTAAAAAGTGTTGTCATGTTGCATGATAAATTACACTTATGTTACACAATCTCGGATCTCTGGAACTCCAGATTTATCCTATTTTAAACTTTTAGACTAAAGGCTTTCTCAACTAGGCTAACATAGTTTTTTCACAAACTTTTACCTCATCTAGAGCCCTTAAATGCATATTATTCACTACCTTCTCCCTCCATTTTTTAAAGTTAGACATCAACTTTCTTAGTAGGCTATTTTTCAATATATGCATTAGAAACAATATAACGAAAACAATAATAAAATATAAAAGAATGCCTGTTTTCTGATTACTTTTTTATGAGTAAATATATTTTTCCTGCACGACTATGTTCCTAAATATCTGATGACTCAATGTGCACCGATTCTTTCTTCCTCGAGGTGGCACTGTTTAATACACTATGACGACGTGATGTTTCACTCAAAATTACCGCAGGCATAAAACAAAAGAATATCATCAGAACTGGTTTAAATGGCTTTACTGCAGAGCAATTACTGTACGCAGAGAAATATACATTTCACTGTCATTTGATGGTGGATGTGGTGAATAAGCAGCCAGTGATCAAAATATTGATTTTGAAGCTATTGAAAATTATCGTTTTGAGAATATGGTAGATCGTGAATATGAGCCAGTGGAAGTTAAACCATCTGCTCAAATTGAACCCTTCCACATTTAAAAAGGTTATGAAATATGCTTTATTTTATCATGTTGTAATTGTCCTTAAAATATCAAGAGAGTGTTGTTTTTTGTCAGTTTTTTTGCTATTGCAGCAGTTAGAGATCCGCCCGTGCTGGATAAATAAGTGACTCTACAGACATGAATATCATGATTGGCGAAACATTAATGCATTTAAGGGCAAGTTTATTTGACCATAACCCTTCATTACATCACATTACCTCTGTCTTTGTCCCGTTTTTCTTCTTTTCTTATTTAATTTTCTTCCCTGGGCACCAGAGGGCTTCGGCTTTTTGACACAGTGATAATTTATAAGTTAACATCTTTTACAATCAGGTAACTGATATATGTGGAAGTGCGGCTGTATGGGGGAAGATCGTGCGTCGAACCGAGGAGAGCAATAAAATAGTTGTTTTTGTGGGATTTTTGTGTTTAACATTTTAAATGTATAGTATTGAAATAGAATTGGTAATAAAAAAATATATAAAAAAATAAATACAAATTCTTTACTCATTTTGGCACCCCTATGGATCGGCAGCGCCCCTAGCATTTGCCTATTCCGCCTATGCCACGGGCCGGCCCTGACCACAGGAACCAGATGAGTCCTTTACACAATCTAACTTTGCTGCAGTTGGAATTGAACTGCTGGTTCGTCTGGCCAGAGGAGAACTGGTCTCCCTGACCGAGCCTGGTTTCTCCAAAAAAATTATTATTTATTCTGTCACCGATGGAGTTTTGGTTCCTTGCCGTTTTCACCTCCGGCTTGCTAATGCTGGGTACACACCACAAGATAATCGGGCTGATTTTGGGACGATTTCTCCCCTTCCGACAATCCTAGGCAATGTCCCGATTATCTTAGTGGATCTAAAGATTATCTTATCCGATTTTCCTGTGGTTTGGGGTGTGTTACGAGTGACTGAATCCGCTCGGAAGCATGATGGAGGCGCCCCGATCGCGGTCAGATCAGAAATCCTTCTGTGTGGGGGGAACCCCGAGGACGAACGTGCATTCGATCTGCATATTATCATGTGAAACGAAACCATAACCAATCAGAAAGCGAGCTGACAAACGCAGTCATGACGCAGCACAAAACGATTTGGACACTTTCTTTGCAATTTCTTCCTGCCATTTCCAAAGATTACTTTAAAGCCTTAAATATATTCTTTTAATAATTTGTAATTATTTATACTTAAGGAAATTGAATTTTCTTATTGCTTTGCTTTACTTTTTTATTTTATTTTTCTCATTTATTTATTTAATTATTTATTATTGTTTTCTGTTTATTATTGTATTTAATGCAAGTTATATGTTATTGCCCTTGCATGTTATTTGTTCTAAAATTGAAAAAAAAAATTTTTATCTTGTTTATTCTCAAGACTCGAGAGATTCTGAGAGATTTCCTGTGTTCACAGTCCGGACTCTGGTTGAAAATATGTTGGTGTGTGGTGTGCTGTCTTCGTCACATCGCAGCACACCACACACTATAGGAGCAAAATGATTAAATCTAGGATTTTTTTTGTCCTCATGTGTGTGGTCTCTCACATTCGGAAGATCTTATAAGATTTAAAAAATATTTTAGTGTGTACCCAGCATTAGTTGGGGACACTTAATTTACATCGATATCGTCGACTTGATTGCACAAATACTATTTAAACGGAACTGAGCTGAACGATGACATCATTGAATTCAATAATGAAATGCCTTTAACTGAAAATTGAGTGTTTAATCTTGTAATTTTACATTATTGACACAATTTTCCTATTTTGATATTGGAAAGTTGCATTTACACAGTCTGTATTGTTAAAAGCGATGAATAAATAAAGGTGACTTGACTTGACAAACATTGTTTTTTATATAAAAAGACAGCATCCATACACACCCCCCTTTCAAAATCTACCAGCTAGGTGCAGGTATTTTAACATGTATTTATAATTTGCAGACATGTTTTCAAATCAAATCAAATCAAATCAAATCACTTTTATTGTCACATCACCACAGCACAAGTGCCTTGGTGAGTGAAATTCTTACGAGCGTGCTCCAGACAGTGCAAAAAAACAAAACAACAATTTACATAAGGACAGTACATATTTACAGACTGTACAGAAGACAATGTGCAAAATACACATACATATACTCAGTACACACAGTGTACTATAAAGACATACTTCGTTACCAATACACCAATACACATTATACACCGTATTTACACGTCTGCATTATGTCCACATCTATGCATAGTAAAATGTGAAGGTGCAACAGATTATAATTTACAGTAGATTGGTTGTGCAACAGTTAGTTGTGCAAGGTGCAACAGATTATGCATATGCAATGTCGTGGGTGTGCTTGTATGGTGTCCAGTGAAAGCAGGTGTGTTAGTGCAGTGTGTGCGTGTAGTCCAGTTGAACTGTGTTAAAGTGCAGTGCATGGCATGTTGTGTGAGTGGGAGTGTGATGTAGGGTGAATTAGTTCTGACAGTTCATTAGCCTGATAGCCTGAGGGAAAAAGCTGTCCCTCAGTCGGCTAGTGCGGGATCGGATGCTGCGGAAACGTCGCCCTGAGGGCAGCAGAGAGAGCAGACTGTGGGACGGGTGGCTGGAGTCTTTGATAATCCTCCGGGCTTTCCTTGTACACCGCCTGGTGTAGATGTCCTGGAGGGAGGGAAGCTCACCTCCAACAATGTGGTGGGCAGTTCGCACG